>JAAIJJ010000502.1:0-14953 GCA_020976545.1 Fusarium sp. Barmshour
ACGATACAGACTACATATAACGCAATGGAAAAAGAAGAGAGAAGAGAAAATTAAAGAAATTGTCAACTTGAATAAGGCTATTACGAAGCAAATTATAATCTGTTACATACTGCGAGCGTCTCGATGATCTTAACTTAAAGTTTTCAGCCAGGCCAGGAGCTGACCAGTGGCAAATATGTTGATTGGACCTTCAATAGCTGGCCGACTACAGGCCGGGGGCCTTACAGAGTAGATATCTGTGTTGTCACGGTCTACTCGCACATAATTCACCCTGTCGCATATATCTGTATAGATGCAAACGAACGAGGCAAGTCAGAGCAAATTAACAATAGGCGTTCGACTAATAATATTGTCCGTTCTGTAGGACCTCGGCATGACTATCATCTATGCTTTGCTTCAACCAGTAGCGCTCCATGCTATTCATACTTGTCGTGTGCAATTTTATAGAAGTAATCTTTGGTTTCCTTCCTAGCAAGGCGAACAGCTTCCTTGCGCAGATCTCGAGTCGCCTGACTCTTGCGCTTTATGTCGTGTGGCGGAGGCGAGACCCTCGCCGCTCGTGTAGAGCGACGGAAACTAGCCCTTGGTGAATTTGATAAGAGCTTTGCTGAGTGACCACGTGTGATAATTGCCATGTTGAGTGAGGGCTCACCACCTGTGAATTTCACACCTAAAGGCAACACATCGCGTGAGAAAATTCGCTGAGCACACTTCGTTAGGTACTGACATCTGAGTTTCTGCCACTTGATTGGGAGGAATATGTTCTGTACGTCAAGAGAAGGAATAAAAGAATTCGGCAAGAAATGGAAAGGGGCTATTCGCGTTCGATAGTCAACGGGATTGGTGGTTGAGCTGTTGTTAACATTACCTGAAGAGGAAACGCTAGAGGTAGAAGATCCGAGGCAAAACATAAAGCCATAGAATAAAGGAAGAATACCTACAAGTGGAGTATCTTATTAAATACATGAAATGCCTGCTCTTGAACAAATTTGATATAAGAAGTAGTCTTGTATCAACTCTACTACCTGCTACCCGCCGATGGGCCCAGAGGTAAGCACTAGGAACAGGTTTCACACGCTAGTAGTTGAACTCACATATATGCCCCTGTTCATACCTAAGCGAGACCTGGAGCAAAGAATACATTGCTGTGATCAAAACAATTATTCTTGACATAGTAGGTGCTTCCTTCATCAAAATAATTCGCACCATCCAGGGTCCCAATTGTAACTTGTCATCATTATAGCCATTTCACCGGTCGTCTTGGCACAAGGTGCATATTGAATCAGTGATGTGATTCACTCAACCACTTCTCAGGACTCACCAAGATTGGCTGGTAACGTATCCAGTTCTATGTATTATAATAGGAGCGGCGAGGCTCTCTCTCGCTATGGCTTCAATGTGCGCATTAATCACGAGAATATCTCGCATAATGACAGAGACCTACTCAATCTCGGCTTGCCCAATAAGCGAGCACATCAGATTACCGAGTCTTTTCTCTACTTTTGACACCAAAAACAAGCCTATAAACAAGAATGCCCTAACCATGGTCCAACATGTTAATGTGCGTGCAGAGTCAGTTTGATACGAACACTCCGTATAGCTGCGACTACCGAGCAAGTCAGCATTAGTAAAGCGCTTTTGCAAAACAGGGTTGACTTTGATATGCGCCACAGACGCTTCCCGCGTGCTCTAAAGATTGCAGCAAAAAGTGGCAACTCAGATATTATCGAGCTTTTCCGGAAGCGAATTTGAATGCTAATGCCACGAAGACAAGTCTCCAGAGCGCTCTCCAGTCCAGTTGGCATCTTTTCACGGCCATACAGCTATGTACCTTATGGACTAACATGAATCAGTGTACGATTCCCGATATAGATGTTGAATATCAGCAGATATAATCTAGTTAAGCCAAAACGTTTCGCGGTTCGGCCGCCATGATAGTGGCGGCACCAAGGCTCAGGAGCAAAGCGAAAAGCATAGTTATTGTGACAGATGGAAAGGTTCAGAGACTTTGAATGAACGGATTGCCCAACCGGTTGAAAGAGGGTAAGGTCATACATAGTAATATTGCTGTCTCAGCTCAATGCCACAACTTCATTGAAAGTTCCAATAGCGGCCGTATTACTGTTCAATTCTCTCTGACTGGCTATTTCGGGATCGGCAATAGTGGTAGGTCTAGTAATACATTTGGATATGAACATCTGCGGTACTGAAAAGAATACTCGGTCACTCTTGTCGTAATCCAGTCTAGTCTGTAGTACCCTTTCTCCGCTCTGTCCCTAATAGTCACGAAGATAGACATATACCTCATCGAACTTGCTGGTGAAGGTCAGAGCCGGATCTGTGAGGAACAACGCTATGATGGCAAAATCACGGCCAGCCAAGTGCGGCTGAAACAATAATAAGCCATTCCACTCTCGCAAGGCGAATGAAAAGAGAAAATAAATCGTGATTGGCGTCAAGTAAAGGTGCTGAGCTTGGTAATACCTATTGTATCGCTAGGCTTTGTTCTGATCTTTTCAAGCGGCCAGGTAGATGTCAGTAAAAACGGCGACCAGACGACTCCTTGCGGCCATGATGGCTGCATTGATGGGAGACAGGCTTTGAAAATCTTTTCCTTACACTAGCTCAAATACAATACAGACCCTGTGTTGCGGGTAATAAATAGACGCAGTGAGCTGAGGTAGCCACTCGGCCTTGTGTCTATGCGTTGCGATGTTCCGTGGGTTGATCAGGCAACAGCTTTGTGCCTTACCTTCTTCGCTATGAACCTCAAGACCCTAGCTTGACCTTGTTATTTTGAGGGCGACTTTCTGTTATTATCCGTATTAACCAGGAATATGTAAATTAAAAATAGTCCGTTGTGCGTCGCGATCGAGAAATCGCTCTACTAATAAAGTGCGGGACCCCGGCTGTGCAGGGACGACCATTGCAGTATAAGACAACTTCTTTGCCAAACCGAAGCGCGATTCGATATAGTCCACATAGAACTACATACCTCGTGCAACTCCATCATAACCAGAAATGGACACAGACAAAGACTATTATGCAGTCTTAGGGCTATCGCCGAGAGCGAGCCAACAAGAAATCAAAACGAAATATAAAAAGCTTTGTATAATGGACGAGTTTCTCTTTGGTCTACAAGTGCTTACCTGACAGATAGGTCTCAAGCATCATCCAGATAAGAATCCTGGACAAGAAGAAGACGCCAATCGACGGTTTCAAGCTATTCATCAAGCGTACAAAGTTCTTTCTGATGCTTCACGAACCAGCGGTAGCAATCCCGATTCTTCGGTTGGGAAAGGCAACCCGTGGTGCAACATGCGTAATTATCAGACCCCTCCCCGACAAAATCAAGCAAACCCTGGAACTGTACCGAACGGCGCAAAGAACGGACGATTTCCCGCAGATGTTCCACCAAGGAATGAGGCTAGGCCGGCCACAAAGACGGGGGGGGGACGACCTGCACCTCCGCCTCCTCCACCACGTAGAAAGTTTGCTCAAGAACGTGCGGAAGCATCGTTTGGTTCGAGAAAGAACGGCTCCTATCCTCGAACGGACGTAAGGGATGAACCACCCGCAGAAAGCAGCAATTACCGCTCGCCGCACACTTCATCACCAAATGCGAGCAACCCTAACCCAGATACCTCAGCGCAAGCACCGCCACCGGTTCCCCAAAGGCCGAGCCCGACTGCGAAGACTGACCCACCTGATACCGTGAACCCTCATACCATGGACAAAGATAATACTCCTCCCACGACTTCAACGCCGCCACATCAACCACCCGAGTTTCCGTTCCCGCAGCCGGCACAGACTACGTCTTCTCCGAAACGATCTCAACAACCCGCAGAATCAAAACAGTCTACTGGCACGATACCTATGCCACCTGCCCCTCAAGATACCAATGATGAGTCCACCAGGCCTGAGTCGCATTCAGCCAACGTAGAAACTCCCTCTGCTAATGAGAATAGACCAGTCAATCCGAAAACACCATTCGACTTGGATAAAGAGGGGTCTGGGGGTGGTAGGGAGTTTCCAACACCACCTACCGCTCCTCAAATTCCTGCCTCCATCGATGGGGTACAGCCAAGCGTTAGTGATAGCGAGACTTATGTGAAAGATTTTAAAAACTACTTAGAGCAATGGAACTTGTTCAAAAACCGAATTATCGGCCATTATCGTAAGCGGAAAGAAACTATCACTGAGCTACAAAATTCAGGGAGTGGTGATATACAACAATACTACGACTGGCTTGTACAGGATGATGACGTACGTGGTCTTTTCATAGCAGCATGCGAAGAGCACGAAAGACAGTTCAGACAGTTCAGAGAGTTCATGATGTTGTATCACCGCCGTTTCTCTACTACTGAGATTGAAGGTTTATTGGCTTCGGCAGTTTAGTGTTTAGAGATAATTTGATGGCTTTTGTAAATGATACCAGCCATGGTCGAATTCGACATGGTATTGTGCTTTTAAGTTAATGAGCTATTCTATCGATCAAGCAAACATTGAGTATAAATAGAGAACAGATGTTTGCACCACTCAGCATTGTGATTAGAGTCGCTGCATATGCCTATCTTCAATTAAATTGAGTTTCATGCTGCGCAATAGTTCTCTTGATTTTTGATCTGTGTCTCTGCTAATAGGTATGTGCCTCCGTCAATTCCAATCCAACTACAACAGCGTATGAAGTGTCATTCCAAAGACAGTCTAGTTTCTTGTTCCTTCTCGTCATTGTTCCCACTTTGCTTGTTCTTCTTTCCCAAGCGGTAGTCAACTAGCCCCAGGTTGGCCAGATAGCAGACGAGCCAGAGAAGATGCCACGATGTCAGGTAATGTTAATCCTTGAATTCAAGACCTGAGTACATAGTTTGGCTAATTCGGATTCACAGTTCCTGAATGATAAATACTTACTATTTAAGATTTTGGTTGCAGTAAGATCTATGTATTATGTAAGTGAAATCATGAAAAACCAAAAGAAACCTTGGAGTATGTAGGTGTTGTAATAGCTAAGAATATATACAGCCATGGCACCTTAATTCTACCCATTTGGTCTAACAATACGCATCTATGTTGGTTGGCATACCTGAAGCTGTGTCTCTGGCGGTCTTCCTTCCGAGATGTACGTTTCTCATCTTCTAGTTCTGGAAAACCCTCCAGTTGCTAACATCACACCCAGTGATGTGTGACTGTCGACAAGTTCCTCACTGTCTCTGCAGTATTCATTTGGATCACGATTGCTTGCTTATCAATATTCATTCTTCTGCATTAAAGATGGCAAAATATGTTTTGGTTGACAACGCCCGAGCTTATTGGTGTTTGAACACTATGTCGGCCCACTACATGTGTTGATGAGATGGGTTATTCGCAGTTGTAGATACAGTCCGGAAACTAGACTGGCAGGTGTCCGAACTGTCGGATAGATCTATCAGTTGAATCACCGGTCAAGGCTACCGGTACTTCCCCCCTCTCTGTTTCTCTGTCTTTCTCCCCCTGTCTATTGGTCTGTTTCCCTCGTTACCGCTTGGGAACTAGTCCAGATTGGGTTAACTACCTTAGCTTACTTATTTATCTGGCTCCTGGCATTATAATATATATTACGGGACTTGAACAAAACTTTCTCGTCCTGTTTTATGTACCACACTTCTGCCTGATATATGCCTAACAATAGTCCCTTACATCTCCGAGTATAAAATGATATGTTTCTTATAGTCTGTCACACACCTTGGAAATTGATAGATGACTTATCTTCCCTCAGCCAATGATGCTGTAAGGCCTCTGCAGCAGTAATGCGGCTACTGAGTTTAAAGATGTTTTCCAGCAGGTCAATGCAGTATCCATTACATGCACTATCTTCAAGGACATCCTATTCTGTTAATTCAACTACACTTTGCTTGCCAATACCAGAAGTAACAACTTACCTTGTAAGGCCGCATCGAAATTGGACTTTCATCATTATTGTCTTCAAGACGTTCTGTAATCGTACGTAGAAACATATCGTTTTTATCTTCCATATCGAGCACATCCTCCTTTCCATCCTTGGAAATCGTAGCTTCAATAACGAAGGGGACTCCTGTTATCATCTCAAAAATGATACATCCTATGCTCCAAATGTCACAAGACGATGAGTATTGTTTACCTCGGAATGCCTCGGGAGCGGTATGACGGCTTCGTCGTGAATTAAGACGGCCGGATGGAGGCTCACCGTAACCTCTTTTATTTTCGAAAATGGCCCCTCTCAGGACCACTACCTGAATCTCGGACTTCAGTAGTGACCAGGGCCCCTCCTGTTGGTGGTTTGTGGCAGTTGAGGACGAAACAACGTTTTGCTGGCTATTACATGATTGTGGGCAGAGAAAAATGTTTTTTGGCTCAAGACGTGTATGTACAATGCCATGTTTGTGCAAAACTGACCTTTGTTAGTATAGCAGCAATAAAAGACACAATTACGTACCTACAGGCAACACTCTTGAAAAGCTTTCGAGCGAAACTCTGGACTTGTCTATTGCAACATCGCACGTTACATTTTTCAAGAATAAAGGTTGATAAGGCCTTAGGCCGCTGATCTTGAATAATTCCAGAGGGGTCATTTGTGACAATGCAACTATAGTCCTCATACTCAAAGATATGCCGTAGCCATTGGCATCGACTTTGGTTGTTTTCGTCTTTTTCCTTGATAGCTTTCAGAACACTACAATAGGTTTCTGTTTCATTGTCGTCTTTCCGCAGGAATCTTTTCATTGGTACTGTATCTTCATTTTCTGCATCATACACATAAATGGTTTTGGGCCGGCGGGGCTTCTTGGCAAAATCGTTGTCGAAACTTATCTGAACTGTTTTTCTGATCAGAAATACGCCTTAAGTGGGGAAGTACTTATAACATTACTTACACCTATCTGTGATGTTTTCCCCTCGAATGAAACGCTGCGGCAATTTAGAATTTAAGCGTGTTGTGGAGCTCGAATTTGCCGAACGATAGGCTGTGGCATTCCCTGCAGTGGCTATCCTGCTGAATTTAGGTCCATACCCCTTTAACCCACATCCGTCGCCAAAAGCTGCTGCAGGATTGGATATTGGGCGAAGTGCTACCCTACCAGTGCTTTTCTTGTAGTGCTCAATAAACCCATCCTCACTTAGGCTCTCAAGCGTTCGAAATTTATATAGACATCGACGTCTAGGGACAAGATCGTCAGGTTTGCCAACATTGTAAAATAGGTGACCTCTCTTCTTTTCTTCATGCCCTTCATATACCTCCAAGCGCTCTTTATCAAAGTTAATGACGTAAGTCCACTCGCAATGGAGCCAATCATTGGCAAAACTGGGCTCGTTGTGAAATGGGAGAATTTTAGACTTTTCTAGAACATCAAGTGCAGTAAGAAGTTCTCTAATGTTATCAGGTAAACATAGAAACGTGAGAAGTTGAGCCCCTTTTTTTTCAAGTTCCCCGTCTAACTGACAATGTATGGCAATAACGAACTTTCTTTTGCGGTAAATTGCAACAAGACTTCTAGCGCTCATGTTGTAGGTAACGTGAAACTAGCAAAGAGAGATGGGGAGTAGACACTTAATAAATACAGAGGTCTATATATGTCTGAAATGATTGTTCAAATATTATATTGAGATATCTAGCGATAATTCAATATTATTAGACGTTGCTAATGGCTTGATGCTAAGTTTGGTAATAGAGAAGAATCATTCTGCTTTTTCTCCTTTTATAGATGATTCCTTAGTAGCCTTAGCCTGTAAGATATTAATATTAGTATGTGCCATACTAGAGCAAATGATATACGAACACCATATAAGTATCTAATGAAACTAAAGTATTTTATGCCTCTTTCCTCATTACCAAATCTATAAACACACACGACGAGTCAGCAGCAACACAGTCAACGCACTAAAGTCTACGACATGCAGCACCTATTCCCGCACAAGCGATAGCGTTTGAGACGTTCTTCAAGCATGGAGTCATGTTCCAAATACGGACCAGAGAATAGAGTTAATTAACGTAACAAGGGATGGCTAAACCCTACTATGAGGCAGCTGGCTATGCAGAACCTCTGAGTATCCATAGCAGTGATGGAAAAATTGAAATGTGAAGAAGGAGCACGCGATGGCGAAAGGGGAAGAATGCTCTTTTTTAACGTTTGTCGCTTTGAATACTTGTGGGGGAGATCAGGTTGCTTTGGGCCAGCAGATAGGGCATACAATCCTCAAAGACGGTTGTCGAGAAAGAGGCTTGACGAGTTATGAAGGAACGAAATTCAAGTTGGGGTTCGGGCAGGGGATAACCATCAAATATAGCTACTGGCCCCACTCCTCTTGCCCCCCGTTCCGAATTACCACACCATCGACTTGCGCCGCAAGCGACCCATGCCCTCGCAATCTAGTCACATACCGCCGTAACTAGCTAGTTATCGGGCTGGCTACAAGCAGCCAATTAGAAATTGAAAAGGGAAGGTTGTAGTTTAAAGGTGTTCTCTGGGTATTTAACTGCAAGCATCCGGGGCGCCAGCAAATCAGAGGGAAACTGATTTAACTTTTTTCCAGAAAGAAAAAGGGAGAAGAGGAAGCCGGGCTACTCCCTACAGGGGAAAACATATATTAATATATCTAAGTCAAATTACCTGTAGCTTTAGTTATGTCGGAGTCTTTCAGGGTGTCTAGCATATTGAAAAGGAAGAAACCATGGGAAGTCGTTCAATGTTGCTGACAACCCCAAGTAAACCTAGACAAGCTCCCTTTACTGTGCTAGGTTTTTTTGCCACTTTAGTCGATAGACTTGATGTATTTAATACTATATACCTCAAGGCCTTGGAGATATAATACTTTATTAAATATATCAGACATTCTATCTTAGCAAATACCATGCAGTCTTTGCCCTTGATATCAAAGCTCTAACAAGTACTTATGTTAAGAGATATCCTTCTCTAAAAGCATTTCTTTAAACTCCTAGAACCTAAAAGGACCCCATAATCCTCAAGCATATCGACTACATTTGGCCAATCCTCAAGCATATCGACTTCATTTAGCCATCCAACTGTCATGATGCGATCCATTGTCTCCAGGCATTGTGCTGCCTTGTCAAAACCCTCTTTCTCCTTCAGAACATCCGCTCTCTGAGCATCAAGCTGCCCAAGTCTCTTAGTAACTAGCGCAATCTCATGATCGGTCTTGTATATTCTAGTGATGGTCTTGTCGAGCTGGCTTTTGACGATGACGTATACCTCCTTGTGCTCGAGAATAGTCTGTTTCCGCTTATTGATGAATGTGCGGAGCTCAGCATCCCCGGGGTTCTTCTGGTAAACTTCCTCAAGACCTCTAAGCGTTGTGTTTCCATTGGCTGTGGATTCCTCAACGTCTTTGAGAGCGTCCTGGGCTTTCATTTGGTCGTTTGTAAAATCATTCTTTTTGTGGAAAAGGCTTTTCTGAACGGCAGAGAGCCTGCGTTGCTCGCCGTTGATTTCGACCAATAGCTCTTCAAAGTTGTGCACAACTAGCTTTATGGCATCGGAAGCATCTTTCAAGGTTTCTTTGAACTCATCTCCAGCGGGCTACACATGGTTAGATTATGGTAGAAAGGATAGAAGGGAATGTCCTCACCAAAACTGCGTCCCTATTGATTGCTCTAGACACTCGAGACTGATGATGCGGTAGAGCATTGGATGTCCTTTGCCTCTTTGATCCAGATCGTGGGGCGTTCTTCGTTGGTGTATCATTCATATATAATGCTGTTGGTAATGATTCAGCCGGGCGCTTATTGCCCCGAGATGGAGCTAGGTGATGAGGCGTTGATTGTTGACTGCTCGCCAATTGGTTGGAAACCCCTCGAGGAGCCACGGGGTGAGACGCAGATGGCCAGCTGCCTGATTGCTGTCGAGGGGTCTGAGAGGTAGCACTAGTATAGGGCGACGCCAATGGCTGAGAGCTGGATTGTGTGCGGGGAGTTGCGGAACTCTGAGAATTTGAAGCTGAAGTTGAAGCCGATGGCTGGCTGTTGGCTTGTTGGAGTAACTTTGCACTTTTAGTACCGGGAATTGGGGGAATAGATACTGCTGTACATAATTGTGGGCGAGGTTTCACAAAATTGTGCATTGTGTTTGCAGGAGAGGCAGTTGGTGTGGATTCTTGAGGAGGACGCATATCTCGCTGCGATGTTACGGGTTTGGACACCGTTGCTTGAGAACTTGGTGTTTGTTGTTGTGAACCCGGTGGACTCCCGACAGTGAGAGTAGCAGACGTGTACTCTGCTGAGCCGCTGCTTTGGCGAACAGAGCTCCTAGGTGTATCTGATACTAAGCGAGACGGCTGTTGGATACTGCGCCGCGGACGGCTTGAGGCTGCTGATGCAGGGTTGGGTGTTGAGTTTCCGTGATCAGGTCCAGATAGACCGTTTGGCTGTACAGGCTCTGGAATGTCGTTCATCATGAAGCCATCACCACCTGGATCCACCACTGTTTCCTCATTTGTCTCGTCGTCTTCGATCTCGACGCCTTCTCTGGCTGGTGAGCGTCGTCTTTCTCGAGGCAGACTCTGTTTCTTTGACGCAGCCCAGTCGAGGTCATTCTCGTCCTCTTGCTCCTCCACCTCCTCCTCTTCCTCTTCCCGTTCTTCAGCGTCACCATCTTGAACTTGCCCCGGTTCATCGTGTTGTACTTCATCCTCCTCCTCGTCCTCTTCAACTTCATCCTCGTCTTCATCGGTATCCTCTGAGATCTGATCCTCGGGCAAACCCAAAGCTACTATTTCATCAACAGGTTCAGAGTCTGCCTCAGTCGCGTCACTGTCGCCAATCTCATCGTCGCTCTGGTCATTCACTGTCGCAGACTCATTTGGATTTGTATGCTTGGTATCAATCCCCATACCACGAAGCCATTTCCGGGTTTTGAGAATATCAGATTTGCGTAGTTGGGGATACTTTGTGCGTGGGTGGTGGTTCGCATGACCTTTCAGTCTGCGTCGCACCTCTTCAATATCAACTTTGTTGGCCACCACGAGCGACACAAGCGCAGAGAGACTCTCGATGAGTCGAATTCCCCGCATGCCAGGAACAAAGCCTTTACACAGCTCATTTGGCCACATTCCACTGAACTGATGAATGCGGGACGCTGCATGATAAGCACGATGAGATGGATATTCTGGCGACGATTGACCCTTGACGCCTGGCCGCGGTCTACCGCGATGACGCGTCGATGAGTTTTTTGGTGTCATGGAAAATGATGAAAAATATGAATAATTTGATGATGGTTGTGAGTCTGTGTGAGACTGAACGTGCTCAAGATGAGCTGATGTGATTGATTATTGAAAGGGTGGTGATGTGTTTGCGACGCATGAGGTAAATGGTGAACACGGTCCAACTGCGTCACGTGCTTTGGCGTGGTACCCGAATGGCTGAGTAAAGGTGGCGTTGACGCAATGCCCCAACTTCAACAAGGCAAGTCAGCCTCTATAGCTGTCCTGTTGGAAATTAAATAAAATGGAGTATAAGGACTGTTGCTTTTAAATCTATACAATACTCCTTTCACCCTTAGATTTCTATATAAATTGGGATATCCTTAGCTTTAGGTACCTTCAGTCAAGACCATTTTTGGTCTGACCGGATGTTTAAGATCTTTGATTGGCCAGTCTGCTTAGTCGGCACAGTGATATAAATTATTGCGTCAACCTCACAAGACACGATATGGAAACATGCTCGAGATCTTTCTGTTATGAGCCGAGCCTTACTGAACTCTCGGCTGCAGGTCCTGAGTGGCTATAGCTGGCCGAAGCGCTTCTGTAGAAAATCCGACAGTGTATGATGGCCGGAGACGCCCTTTGTAGTGGTTTCGATTTCACGTGGGCTTTTCACTGTTGGAACAGAATTTCGTGCTCGCATGCTCCTTCTTAGCGGTCCACAAGGCCTATTCCTCATGGCAACTATATGTCTGCTTCTGTCTTTGAATATGGCCGTCGTACGCCTAGGGCAGTAGATGTGAGGCACGCAGCGCCTGCCAGATTTTCAAGTGAGCGCCTAACGCTCCCTAGAATAAACGCCGGGATGTTTTATAGCGGCCTATAAATTCTCATATCTTCCTACACTTTGATTCACGGCTTGCCCCCTTCAGCACTTGGACCTTGTTACAACGTCTGAGCCTTTCGCCAAGACGCGATCAGGTGTGACGCGAAGCTCACCAAACAACGAGTCATTCCTGAATTACAGCGTAGAACGTCACGTACCAGACCAGCTAGAGACCTCAACAAAGCCAAGTATCTCAGCCACGATGGCAATTACCAGAAGCTCTGGGGAAACTGTCATCTAGGTCATCCTCGACGACGCAGGGAGAGCTTTGCCATATTCACAATGGCCCATCCGTCAATTCTATCTCGACCGACCTGAGACACCAACAACAATATTGTCGTTTTGGTCATTTCGAAGTACGCAGAAGATCTAAATGAATACTGGCCCACGCATCCGCACGAGCCAACCCTACTCAATCGTCTGGGAAGCTACCGGCCATGCTGACAACCTCTGCTGTTGATCCGAGCCAAGTCAGATCACGTCCCGTCCAAAAGTCTGATCTTTCCCAGCGACACAAGCGATCATTCAAACCCAGCTCCAAGCACCTGCCCAAATATCTCATCGTGGATCTCAAAGGCCTAAACGCAGCAAGCGTACGGTACGCCAACGAAACTTTTGAAAGATGAGAGATGTCGGATGCCCTCCCTCGAAGATCGGACGAAAGTAAGCGCAAAGCTGCTCTTGCGATCGCAGCCACTCAGACATTAAATCTTTAGATTAAGCATTCTGTACATATGGCAACAAATGATAGGCCAAATCTCTGCGAACATGAAATTATCCAGTGTCTAAATGAGATTTTACTTCGTAGAACAGGAGGGAAGGAGTTTACTGGGATGCGCGCCAGTATGATGGTTCGCAACGCTGAGTCCTGAATCACGTAGCCCGATGACCTTATGTAGTAAATGCAATCCGTGTATAGTCGGATATCTAACGTTAGTCAGCAATTGGCCATTGCCCATTTTGCCTCTCGATGGCCATCTTCTACCGTTACGAGACTACAACGAGCCTTAAGTTCTATCTGGGCTCAGCACAAATACTTTCGCCGTCTGTAATATCGAGAACATCTATTTGACGTAGCTTATTAATTAATTTTAAGACGGTTCCTTTGACAGCGGTTGAACACTCAGATCAGAGGTCGGATATCTGCCAAGTTTTCCTTTCCAACCACGAAAAGAATATCAAGCAGGGGGCGGAAGATATAAAAGTATACAGTGAGCGACAACGATGACGCAGGAGAGACAACACTAGGAAAAGGATGTCCAAAAGTCCACCTCCACATGTAATCAGATAGTGATATGTTCAAAGGACCGGTGAATTGGGAAGCTCGAGTGACAATTGTTCTGAAGCTCACTGCAAATGATAGACTAACTACCCAAGTCTAAGCGATGGGATAGTAAGTGTTAAGAAAACGCCTCGGATTTCATAATCATAGCTTATATATGTCTACAGACCATTTGAGTGATGAGAGTAGAGTGCGAGAACCATGCACTCTTAAGTAAGCCGCTCACTAAATGAAGAAACCTGGCCTTATCTCACTGGGCGGTAGGCACATTTAAGGTACTGCCGGTATTCACCATGTAGAACACTAGATAGCCTGCCACACTTATTACATCTCCACTAGATATTCGATACCACTTGGGCCCTGCGGCTAAGGCAAATACGTTAAAGTGAGGAACTTACGAACTCTTGGTATTGTCGGCGCAGAATGGGAGTGTTACGAAGCTTTCGAGGAGAAACGATTTGAAAATCATAGTGCTAGGTAAACCAGCGGCCGTTAATAGGCCATAGTCATGAGTCCCTAGCAATTCTCGTCTCACCACCTGCTTGTATAAGTACACGTGCATTCCGCTCCAAATCGATGACCATAGCAACTCAAGTCGGTTATTAAATCTTACTCGTTATTACTCTGCTATGCGTATCATCCTCGTATTAGCTATTCTGCTAAGAACGGTATTGGTAACTGCTAAGTTCTCTGTGCTCACCATTCCGGATGCTCCTTTACCTACAGTCCCTGCGCTGACGGTCCATTGTCCGATGGTAATAGGGCTCTTTTCAGATGGTGTTGGTGTCAGTGATAAACTCCAACAGAGTGGTACGTATACCGGTCCAAGTAACTTCGGACTCTGCTGGGATAGTAGTCGGCATAAGACCCTCGAGCCTACTGGATGCGGTAGCTGTGATTGTGATAAGGTTGAGAGGTCAAAAGAGGCTTCAGCCCCAACACAAAGGTAAAGAACACAAATGGATGCGGTAGCAGAAAGAGCCGAACGCCAGCCGAGCAGATGAGTGGTTGTAAACTCTGTTCCGGAGATCTTATCCCCGTTGACCTTGGTGATGGATCTGGTATTATTGGCTGCACATATATAAAACTTGTTTCATCAATCCGAAAAATAGCTTGATTGCGTCGAACCTTGTATATCTTGTCGTTGCCAGAACGTAAACAAAGAACGATATCGTTCATATGGGGGCTATCTCTCAAAGACCCACCTACCCGTTACTGTGGGTATTGTTGGCCATATTTTGTGCAAGAAGGCGCAGGACAACAGAGAAACTTGTGTAATAGGGAAGTGGAAGGAAGGGACGTCGCTAGTGCTGCGTGACATAGTCACTCCGGGCGTACACGCTTAAACCTTGCGAAGCGATGCCTCATTTACATCACCGATGGGCGTTGAGACCACAATGGTTGCCGAATGCGTAAACTTGTATGATCCACAAGCTTACCTTGCATGTTAGTTACTTTTAGTAGATTTTATTTGTGTGTTGAATATTCAGGCTTATGGAGTCAAAATTACCGGTTAGTACGAATATTCTCCTCGAAATATTACATAAAAAGAATTCATGCTTGTTACCCTACAGTTTACTCACTCATTAGCAACCCTGTCCCGCTGACGGGTAACAGGT
>JAAIJJ010000502.1:15071-30845 GCA_020976545.1 Fusarium sp. Barmshour
TATACATACATACATACATACCCTGTCCGCTAGGGATCAGCGAAGAAATACAAGGCCGTCAAGCACCCAGTCCGTCACCAGTTAGAGTCAAACGCATTCCGTAAAGGTGGTTGGTTGATGCCAGTGGTTGAAGTTCGGCTGTTAAGGACATCCCAATGCGACCTGAAGGAAGTTAACGTTAGGGTGATCGTACCTATCGGCCACCAAGTAATCAAACGCATACGTGTCTGTAAATCGGATTAGAAAGTGAAAATTGATCAAAGTTCGTATACTGCTAAGACCTCATGAAATCAAAGCAACAAAGTTGCCGCGGCGCGCTGTCCTGCAAGTTTTACAATACATGTCGCTTAAGCCAAAGGGAGGTTGTACCCAGGTTTGGAATATCTCATCTACATCAACATCGCAACGAACGATCAGCTACTTACAAGGCCTTTCTATTGAGATCTAGAAAGTGTCCAAGTTTAGCGTCCCCAGTCGATTGTCGTTTGATGGCGTCACTCTCACGGGTTCCTTCCCTCCCCAAGTTTGCGACATATTCTTTCCAGGTTTCTTACTTCCATCCTCCCGAGGCCGTGTCACTTCCTAAGAGAGCGTCTTCTCTAATACTAACTAACGGACGCGAGAGCGAACTCTTAGTGAGTTACAAGTGCCACAGTAGAAGCTAGACTCTAGGAGTGTCTAAGGCTTTGTTACGTTAGTGTCTAGATAGAAGTTTTCAGTAGTTAGTATAGCTAATGATTAAAGCCTTTGTTGTTGCTATTTAGAGCGGACCTGAACATAAGATTTCTTTAAGTTCAAAGCCGTAAAACGATTCTCTGGAGAGTTCTGAGGCTACAGTTGACCCTATACCTCGGTGTTAACGGCAGTGAGTTATAACTATAAATCCTCAGGGTCAGGATTCTGTTAATGAGGGATGTCCGTGTCCGAACCGAAACATCCTTCTATAACGGTGTTGACACTTTAATAAGGCTTTTCGCCGATACTATATGAGTATTAGCGAGTGTAGCATGAAAATTCGTATCTGAGGGACTTGCATATTGCCAGGCTTCTGGTAGCGGGCGACGACCCAGGAGGTGCCGCTGCTGTCCTTGGAAACACCCATGCCGACTTTGGTGGTGTATTTCCAGACGCACTGGGTGTAATGGCCAAAGCTCATGTAGTTAGAGCCCGAGATGACCTCACCGTTGTACTGGCTGTCCTCGGCGAGGAAGGCCATGACGGCAGCAGAGTAAGGACTATCAGAAGTACCCATGTACAGGTTCTCACCATCGTCACCTTGGGAATGCTGGAGCAAGCCCTTGGAAGCGAGGTGGTCGGCCCACTCTTGGGCACCAGAGGCAAGAGTGTCGTCCCAAGACAGAGGGTCATTGCCAACGGCTTTACGGGCCTCGTTGTGGAGGTGAATGGCCTTTTCCTGATCGGTGGAGAGACCATAGCTGGGACCCAAGTCGGAACTAGAATCCTGGTTAGGGGCGTGCTTGGGCTCCTTGACGAACTGGGCAGTGGCAGGCTGGGCGTAGACGGGAGCGGGAATGTACTGCTTGAAGTCGGATTTCTGAGGCTTAGGGTCGCAGGTGGTCTGCGGAGAGCCGCCTTCACCGACAACGTAGTGAGTAACGTACTCGAACTTGGTAACGACCTTAGAATGCTTGTTGCCATTTTGCCAGTTGTCGTTGTGGGGAGCGCCCACGGCACCGGCGGCCATCAGGGAAACGATGTAGCTTGAGAAACGCATCTTATTTGAGAGTTGATGGTATTAATGGCAGCATGAACTTGGATTAACGAATCTAGTTTCTCAAGAAGCACTCGTATTAATGAGTGGAAGATTATTGATTGAATATTTCAAAGATGAATGAGAGGTTTGTAGAGCAAGAAGCGACAGGACTGATGGAATCTCAACAGGAAAGAAGAAAAGAGGATAGGGCACAAAATTAGACTTATCCCTAGTCGCCATAATGCCACTTCGCCTTGAAAGGATTCTGAAGCACTTTTTATGGAACGCATCAAGTTAGTTGCCAGAAATTTCGCCTATTTACTTTAGACTTGTGATACTTTGGACCAAACCAACGCCACTTCCATACTCGTCGGGAACGACATATACAACTATTTGCAGATTTAGATTAAATAGTATTCTTTTCCGTTCTTCTCCGTACCTGCTAAAGTCGGCAATTGCTGGCACTTGATTAGAAACTGATTAAGAAAACTTCAATACTTAAATCACATGTACTAACCCTTTTAACATACCCTAGACCAGTAGCTATCAACAAAACCTAATTTGGACTGGGCTATCTCCCACAAATTTACTTCTCGCATCTCTAAAATTGTTTGAATCCTGCTCAGCGAGGTTAAAATTTAATATGCTCTTGCCAGACTTGGCAGTTAGACGAACGCATTAACATCCTTATGAGAGCAGCAAATCTCAAGGTGAAGAGTTGTTGGTTTAGCCCTTGTCGTCTCGTATGTAGAAGATAGAGGGCTTCATATCGCCGGTGATGTGATAAGCATAGAGCGTTCAGTATCACGCTGAGGAGGTTATTAAGCCACCAACATAGCACAGTAGCGTCGGTCGGCAGGAGCAAGATGCTGGTTTCATAACCTACGTTATCGAATCACAAAATTTAGTAGTGCCGTGGATCCCTTTGCTAGAACACAACTGCTGTAACTGGCTTTAGCTACTGGGTATCAGAATCCGATAGCTGCACCAAAACCCAGCCCTTGGCCAAAATCAGATAGCGCCAGGACTCATAGGTACTACTCAACTTCGTAGGTCGATACAATGTTGGTTTGTGCCTTGCTCCCTACTGACACGGCTTGCCATCGCGCATCTAGGCTGTGGCCCTTTGTTCTCCTTTCGTAGAAAAGGTTTCAGATCGCTTCGTAAAAGGTGACGGTTATGCCTACTATTAAAGCTACCTCAGTGGGGTTAAGATCGGAATCTACAAACTGAGTAGTCAGCAGTACCCCTGGTGAGCCTACCAATAAAGCCAAGATACGCACCGCTGTGGTTAAGGGGTAGAATGCCTATAGATGTATACTGCCTACTGCGGTTCATGGGTTCCAGCACCGTTAAATTCGTGTAAGTAGAATATGATCGGGCTTAGGTAACCAAGGCATAAGGGCCATGGTAATAACCTCCGGCAGGAAACTAAATCATCTATGAGTACGATGATGATTTAATCTTAATAGCTTTGTCTCCAACCTCCAGTTGTCGCACTACACTAACAGGAGGCAAGATAAATGAGTGAAATGGAGCCAAACGTCGAAAAGAAAAGAACAACCAGAGATCTTTGACATAGACAGTCAGCCAGCCGCTTGATAATCACTGTCTTCCTCATCTTCGCTCTTTTCCTGACCCTGTTCTCCCTGTCACTCTCTACCATATCGACTGTATTTTAGGAAGGTCGATCCTTCCACTTCGGAGCGAGACCAACTTGTTCCAGTATTTCTTGTTGGAAGTTGGACGATCTCCATGCTATGGGTGTTGGGACCTTAATATCCTTGCCAACAGCCAATAAAGCTGCACTTTTGGGAAACACATTCGCCAGCGGCCCTTCGACGACAACCCTTGTGCTTGAACTGGAGACGTAATGTCATGTCTATGCAATTGGATAAATAGTCCAATCTTTCATCGCTATCCATCAATACCGTACACATTTCCTCCCATCATTCAAGGATGTCGAGATACTGTTTGAAGTTTCTAGAGCTACGAATGACAAGAGCCATAATCTGGCCAACGAACTTGGGCAGCTTAAGTTCTTCTTAAGGCTGAAACTCATAGCGGCACTCCCGATTAGCACAACTTTCCTAAGAGGGACAAGATGCCGAGTAATGAAGCTCTGTTCCGGGGCTTTACTAAGTTCACTATCTATCTTTCTTCTCAAAAGCTGACAACAACCAACAGGGCATTGTCGGGAAACAAAGGACGCCGCAGAGTTTCGACATAACTTAACTTTACTACGGCTAAGGGTGGAGTCGCTAGATGAAAATAAAGGGCCGCTAGTATTCCTGACAAAGCAACACCATCGACCTAGGAGATGAGGGAAGAATCTCTGGGCAGACCCTTCTGTATCAGTACAAAAAGAGTCCAATATACGCTTCGCGAGGCCAAAGCGACAAGTACAAGTACTATCTTGGAAGGCTGGACTGACGAATGACCTATAAGTGGCCGTAGTATTTGAAAATCTAACCGTCAGTGTCACCATCGCTCCTATGCCAATGAGGTAAAGATAAAGGACAAACCCCAGAATCCTTTCTAACCTTGAACCAGCTGGCTGAATCATGTGGCGGCGTGCCCTCCTGCGCATCCATGACGAACTTCGAGACCCCAGATCTTAACATGCTAACTCTCTACCGCAGGGACTTGAAGCGGCGAACGTGTCTGCGACGATACTGTTAGTTCTCATGAGTTAGGGACCCACAAAGAGGCCAGCCCGCACCCAGGAAGCCTGTTGTATCAAAACCTTCAAATGCCAAGTAGGCATTGACTATCGACAAAGAGCTGGAAGCTACAACTGACAGGTCAAGACTGGAAAAGTGAATAAAACCATAAATCCAGCAGGTACCCTTATTTTTGATTCATGGCATAATAATCAGTCATGTCATAAAACCATAAGGAGCCCATGGTCTCAGCAACACTCGCTCGCATATATATAGATTACGCTCCTTTTAAGACATTTCGCTTGATATAGAAATATCCAAATCTTAGTAAAAGTTATGTAGTACTAACTAGGGCCTTTTCAGTTATTTTAAAACTTTCTAGGCTAGCTTGGCCAGTCTCAAAATCTTCAGAGGTCAGGACATAAGATGTGCCTCTTTTTTTTTGTTTAGAAAACCACGTGCGTTTTGCTATAAGATACAGCTGAAGCACAGGCTACCCGTGTTATAAAGCCTTTTTCTTTTTATTATTCTTAGTTAAAAAACGCTCTTTATTAACATTTTCCAGGATGAGCGTTCCAGGCTACAGGAAATTCTGCTTCAGATCAGAGTGGAATCGTGCAAATAATACTTTAAATCCCAACCCCGATGATATCGAAGAAGTCTCAATAACAGACCAGTCGAAGCGTAGGAAACGCAATCCTACTGATATCTCCCGAGGTCCATCTGCTCTTAATTCCACTGATATATCTCGTCACTCAACCAAGAAGACCTGCAACATATTGGGACCAATCACAGCACAAATCGATCGTCGGCTATCGGCTGGCTTAGAAACGGATGACTCGGTTCAACGTGTCCTGAGAGGAGACGCGACGAGTAACACAAATGCATGGACTGCTGCAAGGAGGATAAGTCGCGATATGCCAATTGATCTGACTGCGTCATTGACAAGCATCGACGCCGCGACGTATCAGCCCAGGCAGGACGAAAGCAACACCAGCTTCCAGCAAATCAACGAACCTGACACGGCTATAGTATCGACTATACCTCAAGAGGAAGGCAGAGGGGATGCCACTCAGCCCGGTTTAACTAATATCGTCAAACTGGCTCTATCTTTAGGAACCATCGAACAATTGATAGAAAGGCTAGAGGACGCAGAGAGCCTTGCTAAGGCAACAGAAACAAAGATTTTTGAAGCTAAACTTGTAGAAAGTAACGTCAAAGTGAAAGAGGAGACTGTGGAAAGTATATTCGATACTGTTCTGAGCTCTATCCAGCAGCTTCGAGTCGACGGTTACCAGGCAGATTCGCGTGGACGAAGAAGCCAGGCAAAGTTCAAGGCCTGGCGGTCAAAGGTAAAGGAAGAAGCTATAAACCTGGTCTTGCAAGAGAAGCACGAAGAGCAAGAAGCTTCACGACGGTCTATTGAAAGATGTAAGCAGAAAATGAAACTCTTAGTAGATGAACGAGAGAGGAGAGAGCGTCAAGTAGCAGTCCTTCGATGGTGCCTTGTTATCAGACAACTTTTCAACGACCTCGAAAAGGGGGTGTTTGGAACTGAAGTTGAGTTTCTGCTTAATACGTAAGAGAATACATTGTCTACTGAAATTGAAAGATTTACAGCTACGCTAATATCCAGTAATGCTACAAATAACCCAAAATAAAATACATTCCAGGTGATGAAATTCTGTTTACCAATAGTCATTTTTGCTTTACTGCGATAAGCTGGATTGCTATGCTTTTGTGCTGACTACATACACATATGTCGTATAAAGATGGGAAAGTGAATATCCAGGTAACAGATCTCGCGGTTAGAGCGAAGAAAAATAGTTGAGATATAAAGGTAAGTAAACCGCTTTGTAGATATCTGGCTCGTCCGAGAGCCAGCTGCCGGGACACACTTTCCACCGGCCTTACAGTAGGACTGTTCAAAGACAGCGATAGGGGGTGACACACACTAAATAACTTTTAAGCAGGAGCTTGCCAGACAGGATATCCATTGTCACGATAGTTGTAGCGGATATTCTCGGCGTAACTGATTTTCTCTGTTAGAATAACTGGATGCATGGTAATCTCAAACCCGTAAACGTTGGTATTCTCACTTGGAATTCTCATTCCAAATCTATTGTAGTGTTTATCTAGACGCCATTTTCCTCGGCCTGGAACGGGTGGCACAGTTGGGTGGATAGCTTCCGAGCGAGAGATGACGGGATATAAGGACTTAACTGATGCTAAAGCTTACTGGTAGGTTCATCGAAAGAAAGGAGTACCTACATCATGACGGTTAGGACCGAGACTGGAAAGACTATACGCATGATTTCTCTTTGTAACTAGTATTTAGTCACAAGGCCGGCTGGATTGCATAACATAAATTGCGGGAAAAGCCCTTGCCTGAATTTTTCGATTCCTTCAGGAGGCTCGGTCAAACATGATCCCTTTAGGAATTGGAGCGCATTTGCGCCCCACTCAATCTGTACCGAACAAGGACATATAGTGGCGATGATGGGATGATAATTACCAACTACAACCAAAAATGCTTCATATGAAATCGCGGCGAGACACTGGGCCAGTATTGCCAGGTACAGCGATAGCGAGTACTGATAACATCAAGTAGATAAATTAATTCGCCACCGGGGCCGGAAATTATAAGTACATGAGCAATTCCCCCCAGCCGCCTCCTCCACTTGGTGTTTTGCGTGTCTCTCTTGATCTACACGTCATTGAAAATGGGGTGATAGTTGCCACGAAGAAGGACATCGTACAGAGTGGCTGAAGTATATGGAAGGTAGATTCTTTTTCAGCTGTCAATTTGGTCAATGGCAGATCAGAGAGTCAAACTCAAATTCAATCAATGAAAAGTTGGAACGAACAAATAGGAAAATTGGACCTTTTCGCTGATGAGGGTCTGATCACAACATCAGCTCATCTACAACCAACATCTGAGTGTTTTCAACCATTGAGAAAAGGTTTCTTCAATACAATTTGCTAGACTCTGCGTCTTTAAGCCTGCCGCATAGGAAAATTTTGAAGTTTTTTTAAAAGGCTGATAGATTGACCAACTTTCGAACGGCTAGCTATATTATTCCCTGCGGTGGCCATCCCTAGAGATTCGGGCATCGCATGCCATACTATTTCTTCAGAGCGGTTTCCGAACGGCGCCTAATCTGCAGTTGGCATCAAATGACGAAAACCCTACATAACATACTATTACAATATAGCAGCTTTAAGAGTATAGTGCTAAGGATTTAAACGTACAATAATCTATTTCTTTAATACAAGGTTGAGAATTGCTGCCAGTTCCGCATACTTGGGCATCTGCTCTGCCGTCATAGAAACCCCGAAGCATACCTGACGAGGCTCCAAGATGTAATCAAGCGGGTGTTTGGTCGCTAGTACGTCGCCTTCCATATGGCCATAGCCGTGGCCAAGTTATCTGGGTCGGTGAAGTCATTACAATAAAAGATGAGATTCTCGCCCATAATGGGTATGCCTGTGTTGGTGTTGTGTAGAAGCTGACTATTTGTGATAACGGCCCTCATCCGTATATCGACTAGGCGGTCAATAGTATGAATTCTAGACTCTGAACCCTTTAGAAGGCATCTTCTTCCTTCTACTCCGATCAACGGCGTGCTACGATACGCTCAGGCGAGTAAACGTTGTGGCATAAGCTTCGAGATAACTGTTGCAGATAAAGGTTCTCTTCGGTCAGAAGCTGATTGTTTAGGCATCTCATCTCCGGAAGCATCTTCCACCAGCAAAATCGTGGATCCGAGAATGGGTCGTTCAAAATGTATAACAACAAGGTCCGTATTGCGCGTCTAACCTGCCACGCACTGAGTTTCGTTCGCGAGGCCAAATATATCATCCTAGCATCATGCTCTGTGAACAAGTCCTTGTAGCCGTCTGGCTTAGCGCTCTGAACGACATATAGGGCTAATTGATAACATATCCCGGCCATCACATTGGGATCATACCAGGCAGCATCATGTTGTGTCATCGCAATCCGAATACAACTTTCTGCTACGACTTCAACGAGAGCTTCGTTTGACGTGCTTGCTCTTTTGCGAGCATATTCTTGATTAGAATGGTGATTCTCGTATTGCTCATTGGTCTCGTTGCCACTAATTACGGCCTCTGGTCTCATTCTTCGCTCGTGAATAAAATGTTGTAGAAATGGCAGGGGCCCTGGAACACCCAAATTCCAATCGATCACCTGTAAGAATATCCTTTCAATTATCGCGAGTCGCCTCTTTTGCCGTTTCGTAAAGTCATGAATTTGAAGAATCTCAGCTATAACGGCCATCCCTACCTGGATATTCTGATTTTCCTCATACTTGGAAGCAACCATGAGCGCTGTGCCGGCTAGCAATGACAACGCTCTCCACTGCGTCGCTCCGTGGGCAATCATGTCCCTCTGCCAGGTCGCTATCGCTATAATGCAGCCATCGGTCTCTGCGTCGAACTGGCCTAGAAGGTGTGCAGCTACTATCACAGTAGATGGGCCTTTCCTTGACGCAAAAACGTCTATTAGATTAACTGCAAGCACGCAGGTCTCTAGCTTAAACGAAAACGAAGTATTGAATATGGTCTGCACGAGGGGCTTTCGCCATCGGAGATAGTTTGGGTATAACACTAGAGGCTGGCGGTAGTCTCAGGTGAGCCACAAGTCATAATCGAATGGAAGGATGACGGGGTTTTACCTCTTTATCTCTAGCCATAAGGAATGAATAAATATCCTCTGCATATTCATGCGTACTGGCGACGCGGTTCATGGAATCACTAGCACGGTGGTTATCAATGTTTGTCATGATTCGGCTCTAACGCTAGGTGCAAGTGAGAGCAAGGAAGAAGAAGAGCTAAGAAACGGAGAAAAGCATATTAATATCCTGATAGCCGTTACGTCTGAGCTATAATTATGCCCTGGGTGGTCGAGCAACTATCGGCTTGCCGTAGAATGAATTTGTGAAATTGGTTGTAAACTTTATGTTCGCTTGGTGCTTTGCTGATTTTTGATATCACGGTGTAATTTATACGCTTGCCACCCGCATCTCTCTGATACTTCCGCAGCAAGTGCTATTCTCGGACCCGACTGCTTATCTCGAGTCAAAAAGGCGGGCGCAAGCCGCGTAGCCCCTTGACAAATGCAAGTTAATCCAAAGTATAGTGCTGTATGGCCATCGAAAGTCGTATACCTGCGTGGGCTACCTTCGTGTTTTTGCGTCCTGTAATGGTTACTTTACTCCAAGATAGAATGAGAGACTTTCTCTTAGCACCTCGGTGCACACCAGCATCTCAGTCCCGTGTGCTGTCCATGTTCGACATCGAAAGAGAAGGCCTTTGACTGTCTCTGTGGCCCGCCTACATGCGCCCTCCTCGAACCAAGACATGCATCTCGATGATCCGGCCAACTCCGAGCACCCAGCCCCGCGCCTAACAGGCCACCAAGGGTGGTATCACTTATATTCTCCATGCTAGATCTCCTTTCGCCGTTTCTAAATTACTCCTGCACCGCCCGCTCTCGTTCCCACTCGTTCTGCCCAAATTGCCACCCTGAATACTGGCGAACCTTGTACTCTATTCAATATGACTTCTAAGCTGGGGTGAAGGGTTGGAACTCAAAGACATTCAGGTGCCCAGCCCTTTGATTCACAGACACTGTACATCTCACTTCCTGTTGTGGCGGAACTGGTATCATTTGGAACGATTTTCACACATCTTACGTCTCCACATTGATGACCTTTAGGCGTGGATGCTGACAGACATACGCAGGACGAGTGACCACGGCATTATGCTACATTAGTACTCCAACATTCGTCGGCTGCCAAAAGACTGGGTTCAAGTCATCCTGTATGGCAAAACTGTCAGCCTTGCCGTGATGAATAGTTATGTGGCCGATACAACTGTGATGNNGATGTCATTCCACATAGTAAATCGGCGCGAGAAGGCTCGTTGCAAGAAAGCTTGAGCCGTGGCTTCAGAAGGAGGTGGCGGATGATATATCGTAGCAGGCTGGCGTGAATTTACTAGCAGAAAGCAAGGAGCTTTGTAGTGCTATGCATGGATCAGAGCTAAACTTCCAAGCAGTCACAGAACAATCTCTAAGCAGGTTACGCCATGCCTCAAGTGGTGATAATAGAGAGTATACCTTGCTCCAGAGACATCTGGTGAAATGGCGCAAACAGCGAAGGCTCCAGGGCGCGAGAGCTAGCGGAAGACTCTTTCGTAGACTAATAATAGTCCAAGAGATTCTGAACTCGATCGCGCGGAGGTGGTGTACCATATGCATATCCTATAGGTCCAATACCATTTCTACCCACGACCATCGTCTTCAACGTGAGTAGCTTTGGGAAACTGTCTATTTTGGGTCCAATGGATTGCAGGGTGAAAGAAAAAGTGAGCGGATACACCCCCTTCACACTGCGCCAATGCAGACCAAATCACGCAGCCCGGTTTCTAACCCTCCGAGCGCAACGGTCGGGAGGACTTTCACCTTCCTATTTATAGTAACACAGTCTTTGTCACGCCTATCGGCCTTTGACATATCAAGAGCTACTTTAAATGTCAGGTGCGATGTCCCATATAGGCAGCCGCATCATTGGCATGTCAGCATCATCAGCCACATACAGGGGTGCTCTCGAGTAGTGCATATACATTTACTCAGAGCCTCCACCAACCTCGTTGGTTCGTTCCCTGATTCTGTGAGCTTCCGCCCCAACGCTTCGCGTTGCGGAGGGAACGTTCTGAGATGGCAAGAATGATGCGAAAGAAGAAAATGTAAACGCTCCATGCCGCAGTAAAGTACCCTAGCGCGTGTGGGTCTAGAACCTCAGCCCCGTAGGAATGCGTGAAATAAAACGATATCAGTTGTGAGGAGTCGTACTGGTTCCGATACAGCAAACGTTAGATTCCGCATTTCTCAATAGAAGTCCTTTCCATTCAGAAGAGACACTTGAGGAAGACCGCATTGCACCACGGAGTTAATGGTCGCAGAAGCCTGACTGACAGATTTCTCTGGAGCTGACTTTCAGGTCAATTGTGAAGTAGAGTGATTCTGACGTAACTTTCTGATATTCCATTCAGTTTGATAGCTAATTGCTCCCGATTTTGAGTCGCTTTGCGACGGGAAAAACTCTAGTATTGACGTCTACCCAATGCCTCTTGCCTGCATATACGGGTTTCTGGACGTCGTCATTCAGAGTTGCGTGTCGATTTCCGGCCGGCACAGCTCTGAATACCGATGTTACCATGGCGGTGCTATTTTTCTTGTCAACATCCATCTCAATGCTGGACATCGATGCAACGCGAGTCTGAGCTGAAGCGCACGATATGTTGTCGAAATGTTTGTATTCAGAATCATCGCTGATGGCACATGGCGATGGGTGGTGTCTCAAGTTGCTATAGCGCTGTCGGGCATCCTCTTTAGGTAGCATTGCTAGAGATCGACGTCGAACCTCATCAAGAGCATTTTGAAGCTTCAATGCTAACTGACATTCAGGGCGTAGAATCAAAAGGGTCTCCTCAAGGATGTCTCGGCAAAGGTTCAACTGGCTCTCTTCTCGAATTGCCTGTTCAGACAGTGAGAGTTGGGTGAAGGCGGCGTAGGCGGCGGTCCTTAGCCCAGGTCGATAGTAAGGGAAAGACGAGCTCATAATGGTAGGCCGCAATTTCGAACAAAGAGTTTATCAAGAGATATGCAGAGCGTTTACTGGGATTCCGCTGTATTTGGGAATCGCGTGATCAGTTTCGCTGCAGCGGACTATGCTCGTGTGCCTGTCCTTATGTGAAATAAGACAGCTAGCTGCATTCTCATATTGGAGATAGTATCAACCAGATAGACGCTTACAATAGGAATCATGTGGACTTTAGGCTCAGCAAGGGTAACCGTAGATTCAGCAGCTTGGTTAATGGAACGTGCCTTTACTGGGTTAAATGCGTCGAAGCTTCTACATTCGATCACTTCACTTGTGTCTGTGAGTAGCTCTTTTACGTATATCAATTGCAAGTAAGCCATGGCATAAGTCAAGCGGATTATTGGGACACAGTAGCGTACGGGTTCACTGGCACCTCTAGCCTGTAAGCATTGTGTCTAAAACCACTATTTTTAACCAACAACTCATATTTGCACTGTTTAAAACACAATTCAGGGCTGGCGTATAGTTTACAACTGGCAAGAGCTGCTAGCTAAGGATCGCTGAGTGTCACTGTCCTAAAACTTTTAATGAAACCGCACCAAAAGGTGGGGGATGTATGTATGTATGTATGTGTATTTTTCGTCTGGGTGGCTGTAACGAAGCCAAATCTCCTACTGGAGCAAAAGAGGTGCTGAGCTAGCTAGGTACAGGATACCCCGCTTCCTTCACCATCCAGCATACCTAGGCACAAGAGGCGCTGTATTTTCTCGAGCCCGTCACCCGTCAGCGGGTTCGGGGGCATACTGTCGACTTTTTCCACCGACCAGAATTCTCTCACGCATCGCTACATCTGCTGACGCAGTCCACAATCTCCAGTAACCAAGTTGTAGCTCGTAGTCGTATGTCGTGGCGGCAGGGAAAAACCTTGGGAAGGAATCAGAGGCCGACGGTGCGGCTTGCCTTCAAAGGGGAAAAACCCATCGCAATCGGCGTCGTTGATCGGGAGGATGTCGCTACCGATGCCACGGGCATCGTCCTCCGATATCTAAGGCGTTCTGGTTCTGAGGTGCCGCCATTAGATCCGACAAAGGTGTTGTCAGAGAAGGTGAACTCTCCAAAATTCCTTCTCTGAAAACTGCTGTTAGGGAGCCGATGGCGTCCCCGCAGTTTTGTGTGGCCGAGTAGCCCGTAGAAAATCCCGCTCCTAACAGCGCACTAACAGTGCGTGCCAAGAAAGAATTTTTACCAGGGGAGAGTTGACCAAAAGGTGGGGGTGAAAACGATGCAACCCAATCTAGGGTAACTCAGGTGGCTGGGCGCACAAGTTCCGATGGCTCCACCTGACTTCTCTGGATGACCGGATTCAACAGTAGTCATCGCGGTGCCGACGCGCCTTGCCTCCGTTCATGGTCTTCGGGCGTGGAAACACGGTATCTGCTTGCCCATCAAACCCCTTAGTAGTAGCGCTGTATACTTTGGTGATATGAATGGCCTGGCTGATGTTGGCACTAGGTTACAACCGGGCAATGTCAGGCTCATTATTGGCCGTCGACTACCCTAGACAAGCAGGCTCGTTATTTGAGCAACACTTCTTAGAAGATACATCGACCTGTTGCCTACAAGGCGAGGACTTTGGCATTTCATACGGTTAAAGATTTTAGAGTTTTACTTTCTTGAATATGAACTTGTCCTCTTTTACCGACCTTTTCCGGCGTGTTGTCTGGACACGGCGAGATCTTGGACAAGGGTTTCATTACAGTCTGAAACCCTCAAGGCAGTCATTGCTTTTCGAAGCACAATGTGGGCGAAAATTGCCGAGGAGAATTCTGCAGTTAGAACAATGCGTTTTAATCGGTTTTTTATTGGCGTTTTCTTTCCTATCCGTAGACAATACGACGAAATGGATGTTGGGACCGTGACGGTAAAAAATGCCCTTCCGTCTCCAAAGGGACAAGCGCTGACTGTATGTACCATGCGCGCCCACCAATAGTCGGTGCCCGAACCCCAGTACGCTCTATTCGTGTCAAAGCAAAGGTGCCCCTCCAGTGCCCCTGCATGTAGATAAAACATTGTGACTTGAAGGACTCTAGGTTGATGAAAATTCCGACCGCTGACAAGATGACTACGATCAAAGAACACACTACCAGCTAAGAACATGTACAGTCGAGTCAACACCACAATGAATCTTTTAAACTTAGTAGAGCAAAACTCTACGGCTCGGTGAACTCGTCATCGTCGCCTTGTGCTCCCTCTTGTGCCAGTGGATCCACACCAGTATTTCACTCCAACGGGATCCCCAAAACTGGATCTTCATATGATGTGTATTCCGCTCATCCATCTCTGCGGACAAAAGCCTCTCACGAGTCCTTGTACTTGGCCCAACCACCCGCGCTTGGCCTCCAGCCTTTGTGAAGCCAGTCTGGAATCCATGCTGTCACGCCCTTGGCATATTCATGCATAATGCAGAATATTCAAGATCTCATGAACCAGCTACATATCACATTGTCGGTCTTACCCGAAGATAGGGAGGCACTTTGTGATCGTATGCGGGACCGGAAAATCTAGGACGCTTATGGGGTGTATTATTCCAAGACACAGTCACGCATACGCCTACATATTTCGCAGACGGACGGGTATCGTCAGTGTTTCATGAAAGAAATGAAGAAACAAAATTAAAAAGGAAAGTGACGTCGTAATCACAATGCATTGACGGCTTAAAATCTTCTATTTTCGCGTTAACCTAGTTTTTGGAACCCTGGAAATGAATGAGCGGATGAACGATGAGCAATGCATCAATCGCATAGATTGTAAGACTACTCCTACTTAATCTATCCCTCTTTACACTATAAATAGAAACGTCCTTCTGAGATTGTCATCTTGGATGACTCATTCTATCTCTTCACCACATAGAAGTTGCACAGCCCGGTGAGTAACGAAAATTTATCGCCACGGTATGTTTCCATTTCTATTCTTAATAATTAATCTTCTGGCACCAGTCAGGAGGCCTTGGTTCGTCAGTCTCCCACTGTATGTGGTTCCTATCGTCGAGTTTGCAGCCCATGTTCGAAACTGGGATAACTTTCCTCGTGTCAAAGATCTCTTGTTTTGAGATGCCTGCATCGCCGTCCGCACTAGTTACTACACCCTGATTAGGGTCTGAGAGGCTGTTCTCTAGGAAGCTGATGAGGCTTTCCATCCTATCATCCCAATGGACCTTTTCAGATTCCATGTGGAAACTTTAAATCTGTCTGGAAGGCGAAGGTTTAGCTACTTATTACTAGGGCCAAGCCTTGATTCCAGGATATTACTCGAGAATGGTTTTAGGGCAAGTCTAATCTATTTTAGAATATGTGGAGAGAGATAGGTAAAGGATTCATGCTCTGAGGATTGATGGGTCTATGTGGCTTACGAAATGGGATTTCTTCTAATTCTATACTGCATCCCCCCATCGTTCCCCTTGTACAGTACTTAATTTACGTCTATGAAATTTACCCTTGCCAATAGTTTAGTACATACAACTTTCAAGCTGTACTCTGAGAAGGAAGATGCCGTTATATTACTTTTTTCTCTTTGTAATTGAGTACAGTATTTGCCAAACTAGGGGCCTTCAGTCGTAATAACCTATGCGTTTATTAAAAGCTCGAATCTGAGGATCGGCGGCTATGAATCCTTTAGAATACAGGACTGCACCTCGTCGTCCTCTTTCTGTAATGCACTGGTTGGTGGAGGTTGAACTGAGGTTACCTGAGTGAAGGCTGCAAGCCGAACT
>JAAIJJ010000512.1:2650-15340 GCA_020976545.1 Fusarium sp. Barmshour
CCTTTTAGTATTATAGTATTTTTTTATTTATTCTTTAATAAATTTTAGTTTTTTCTTTAATTCCTTATATAGGGCCTTTAAATCTTTACTCTTAATTATAGCAGCTAGGTTAACTATTTTTAGTTCTTATGCTATATAATATAAGTTTAAGGTAAATTTAAAATTTATTATTAAAGGTATTATTCTTATGCTTTTATTATATATTATATTATAGGCAAGTTAGGCGCTTAATAACTTTTTTACCTAATTGTTTTATTTATAGTTAATATAATATTATAGATATTATTTTAATATTTAGTTTATTTATTTAATTTATCTATCTATTTGCAAGCTAGCTTATGGCTAATTATTCTTAGTATGGCATAGGTTAATATGTTATTAGTTGGTTTTTGTAGGGTATACGTGATGTAAGCGCCTTTTCCTATTAGGTCGTAATATTAAGATAATAAAAATAAAAACTATAAAGATATAATTAAATAGTTAATAGCTTATTTTTATATTTAAATATTTTATTATATTATTACTTTTTTGTTTTATTATATAATATAGTTTTATATAATATATATAATAAGCTAATATATTAAATATACTTATATATAAAACATCCCTTACCTTAATACCTTACTTTTTAATAACTAACTTTTAATTAAAAAAGATATTTAATTATAATATAAAAAGCTAAATACTACTTATATTTCAGGCCCTTTAAAATAATATAAAACTAAAGCTTTAATTAATTACTTCTACTTATTAAGTTTATTATAAAAAGTTATATTACTCTTATAATAATATTTAATTATAACTTAATAAGGTTTTAAAAATATAAAAATTATTTAATTTAAAAGGAGAAAGTATAATTTAATTTAAATTTAACTTAAATTTATAAGGATTTCCCTTTTTAAATATAATTTATTAAAGAAATAACTAATTAACTATTAATTAATTATAATATATTACTTATTAATAAATACTAGGCTTATAATTATATTAAGTAATAAGGAAAACTTAAGATATAGTTTTTATATAAATATAATTACTAAAGGCCTAAATATAAATATTTAATTAAAACCTAAAAGTAATTTATACTTATATTAAATATAATTATAAAATATATTATTTAATTAATAGGCTATAGAAGATAGTAAGGTTGCCGGATTAAGTTTACTTCTAATCTAATCTTTATATTATATTTAGGCCTTTATTAGTTTATGCCTTCTTTATTTATTTTATTCCTTATCTTTAAGGTTCCCTATTACGTCTTTTACCTAATTATAAGGCCCCTGTTTATATTAACAATTTGCTAATATTATAGCTAATTTACTCATTTAGTTATATAATATGTCTTATTTTATATTATATAACTTAATTAATTCTCTTTTACTGCTAAAGTTATACCTTTAGGTTATTAACTTTAGGTAATTAAACTTATATAAATCTTAACATATTTTCTTTTATAAAACCTTATAATTATCTTACTATTATCCTAGATATTATAATATACTATCCCCCTTATCTTTATACTCTTATAGTCTAAGACTATAATTAGCCTAGTTTATATATTATAAGTGCTTAGTTTTCTTTAGTACCTCCTTAGCCTGCTATTAAATATCCATAAGCTATTTAGTATATAAGCTATTATAAAGGGCCTTAAGGAACTCCTTTTACGTCCTATTTAACTATATCCTGCTAAGTAATTTCCGTTCTAAGCCCTTAAGCCTTTATGTTTTAAATTTAAAAAAGACTGTATTAATTAAAAGGTTCTTATAGATAGGCTGTAGCCAATGTAGAATGTCGATATTCCGGCATTCCATGTGGTATCAGACATGTTGAGATCACTCTGGAACCCGGAAAGGCGGGCGTTGGAGACATACATTCGGTCAAGGTGACTATAACGTTAGGCTCCATTTGATAGACTGAAGAAGATATAGTAACTTACTTCATTAAGTACATTAGACTAACAATCGGTAACAGGCGCCAGTCAATCTTTCTGAGTACGCGCTTATTAAGTGTGTCCATTTGCTCCTTGATGAGACCGCGTAGCAAGGGGGAACGTCCCTGGATATCCTCCGGCGAGATATAGCTATGATCGGGTTGATTGTGAAGAGTGTCAATGTACTGCTTGTCTTTGATCTTCTCGTCGACGAGATCTGTTGAGTTGCTTTTGACGGCCATTTCGATTGAGGAGTGCTTTGAGGGTAAGACTGTATACAGAAAGTCCGAAGGAAGAACATATGTTGATAGCTGGATATTTCAGCAGAGCTACACAGCCTTTATTATATAGGCACGCTATTAACAGATTCTACAAGTAAAGCACGACCAGGATAATGTACCCCTTAACTGTGAAATAAAGCACACCAAGGAGAAGAAGTACTGTGACACCATTAAGCAGGGTAACAAATCAACAGTATGGGCAAGGTAGACTTCCCCAGGTTCTCTCTCATACGGAGACTTGGGCCAAAGTTACCGAATCCTGGGTAGACCCCACAGATCAGCCTGGCGGAGGAGCTAGTCTGGAGAAAGAAGCTAACTGCAGGGCAAAACGAAGGTTCCCTATTAAGGGAGTTAGTTCACTGGATCTTGGCCTTGGAGAGTCCCCAGGTAAATGGCCGGAGTCTTGACAGTCGTTTACCCAGCCAATACAGTACAGACTCTCATCATAAGTCTTTCCTGACAAGAGAAACCTCAGATAGTAACATGGCTCAGGAAACAAGACTATACTACCCACAAGCTTCTTCTTTAGGACGTAAAACAAAAGGTCGCGCGTTTAAAAATATCCACTAGTATACCACGTGGCGTCAGCCAGACTTTCCAATACCGGTTGCCGCTTTAAATCCAATAACCTATTATAGGGCTGTATAATAATAGCACGTCCCTCTGCAGATGCACCGATAGCATTGCGCTGCCAAAGCCTCTCTAGTAGAACTAGAGCTGCTACACTTATGTCTAACCGACCTGGGGCTTTGCGTCGGGAAGTTTTCCTGCAATCTTTCAAGTACAGGTTGTCGTCCTCCTCCGATGGAACCCAGCCAATCACTGCATCGGGAAGATCCCAATCAAAATCAAGGCCGTACAATAATAAGCCGCACAAGATAAGCATATCTTACTTTTAAAACAGTAATTGATATCCTTCTCTCCTTTCTTTAGTAGGTTTGGCCTCTTCATTACGTGTTCGCCGTGTAGAATTTCCAGCAAGTGGAGGCTATGAAACATGTATATTATCTTCATTATCCGCTATGGTTGTTTGCGTGGTATACGGTGATTCTTGGGGGTGCAACTCAGGCATAAGAGAGGCCATGTCTTCCTAGACCTAAGGTACTGCTGCTGTAAGTTCAGCTATCACTAGGCAGGGGGGGGAATCCTAAGGCGGGGCTAGGTCTAGGATGAGGCATCCGAGGGCTAACTATGAAAGACGTTGATCTGGAATAATATCTTCAAACTCAAGCCCTATAATAAGAAGATTACCAGTGATTATTAATCCCCTTTCCCTCTTCCACTTGCTAAGTCCATTTAGCTAGCGGGTTCCAGGGGAGGCGGATTGTCCCTCCATCTCTACAATATGCGATCCCAACATCCCCTGTGTTTGTCCTATAATAGCACACCAACGTCTTTGGCTCCCAACCCCAGAACCCACCTGCTCCAAGAGTGTCTCCCGTACCATCCAATTCACCTTCTTTCTCCAACTGTTCTATCCTCGCCCTTCTATGCAATGTTGTCAGTCACCCGCGCAACTAGAAATGTGTGGAAGCGAGCTGATACTTACGTTAATGCATTCTCATATCCCCACACCCCGGCAATGATTCGCGAGGATGGAGCTTGGCAGAATTCCATTCGCTTTTTGGATATAGCCTCATGTTTGATTTCGATATTAGACGTGGTCGTGCTTTACATCAAACAGGTTAACCCCAGAACGCTGTAGCCATCAAATGAGATTTGACTTACTCAGCGGCAAGAACCTCCATAGGTCGATCTCCGTATGAATACAACACGTTAAACATCTTTCTTTCTACCTCAGGCCATGGGTCCCCAAATTGTTCAACCAGTGAATCTCCTTTAATTTGCAGAGTTTGTTGTGGAGTCACGAGGCTTCGAACTATTTGCGTGACGTCCTTGTCTGCGAATACAGCACCATATATGTGCAGTGGTGGACCACTCTGGAGCTGAAACGCACCTATAGAACTTGGGCTTTGAAGAGGCACAGGCGTAGCCCCCGTCTGATGTGGCGAGCCAAAGCTCTGTAAGCCAGGAGCTACGCCAACTGTCTCACCAGTGGGATTGTGAGCATAGCTGGAGTTGCCTGGCGGATGTTGCCCATAATATGATGGCGGTGGCGATACCTGGGGTCCAGGTACATAGACCGGATAGAAGTGCGTCTGCGTATGCGTATGCGTGTGCGTTGCCGTTTGTACCGCTGGTTGCTGCTGCTGCTGCTTGTTTCCAAAAAGACCCATTATCTTGGCTCCAACGGCACCAGCGCCAGCGATTGCAATAGACTGGGCCACTTTACCTAAACCGTCTTGTTGGCCATGGCTTTCGTGATGCTTCTCGAATGTGTTGCGAAAGGAAGAGCCAGCCAGAAAGCCTCCACCCATAGCAAATGCAGTCTTTCCCAGGCCCCGGTCTCCATCTCCAAGGGGTTGGTTATCCACCCCCACCTCCGTGGTATTTGGAGGATTCTCAATCGTAGGGGCATTGGGATCTTGAAGAGTCTGGTATTGTTGTTGCCTAGGTGGGGAGACTGGAAGCGCCCATTGAGTAGCTCCAGTAGCAGGAAAGACATAGTACCTAGACAACAAGAGTGAGCAACATTTTCGAAACATTTGATGGTATGTAGCTTGCTGCAACTAACCATGCATTGTGCTCTGGACTCCAGTTTGCCACCCAGCCCGCAGGCAAGGGTGGCCCATTACCTCCCAGCGGTGCCTCCGCAGACGACAAATTAGATGCTGACATATGAGCAAAACAATCTTCTTGGGGATTGTTGGTATTGGGGAGGATGGCGTTCGAATAAAAGGGCTATGGAGACTCTGCGACTCAGGGCAACGACTCGTCGAGTATTAGTCGCGGCATGAATAGAGATTATGGCAAGTGAAATGGTAGCCTTGACAGGCTGATGCGGGGTTCATATACCTCATGACTGCGCATGTCGTGCAGAGTGGTATGGTCAGGCGCCATCGTCTAACTAATGTACTGCTGGAGGGTAGCAATGCCTGTACTGAGGCCTATTATTAAAAGGGGCCTCACGAAGGGTGGCTTGGCCCTAGAGTCACTGGAGGGAGAAGAACGCACAAATATCTGTACAGCACAAACAAGTAATAAACAATATCAGTGTTACAGATCGAAGCTGTCCACGGTCACAACGTCTTCAGATTTGTTACGAGTAGCCAAGATTGGCAGCTATCCCCAGTTTCTTCACTATTCTGTATCGCGACCTAATCATTGATGCTCTAGGTCAAAGTGGTAAGCGCTACAGCGGATTCAGCCCTGAAACTAACAGATGAATGATTGTTCAATTGAGGGTGTTAAGGCTCCTATATCAAGTGCCGATAGCCGCTTATTAGCCTAGCTGAGATTTAGTGCGACGCAATGCTAGCCAGATCTATTGCCTACCTAATTGGTTAAAAGGAATTCCTAGGCTATTATCTCACGTAAGTACTCCAGCATTGCAAGGTCCAGACCGTTTGTGGCTTGGCCATCAAGGAAGCGGTGACAGTTTAATTAGTTCTTATTAGTTAGAATTTATTAAGTCCTTCGTTATGAGAGAGTAGTCCGGCTTGTGATGGAGAGAAGACGAGGAGATCTCCAGGTGCAGAGAAGGTTTCGATATGCTCGAGAAGTTTATCTAAATCCCTCGGGGAATCCTCTCCATCAAGTCGCGGGTGCCGCGCTGTTCGAAGCCCGAGGTGATACTGACACCATTTCTCAAAATCATCATAACTCAGATCGAGCCGTTCAACCAGTGGAGCATCTCCGCCGACTTTGGCTAACGTAATAAAGATGTATTGGTCGTGCACCGCCCAGTTGACTAGAACAATAGATTGATGCTGCCTAGTTCTCGAGTGCTTCGGATCTAGTCCTTCATCTTGTTCAACTCCAGCCGAAGTCCAAGGCGGATTTATAGGGGCAGGCTCCAGATCCGAGCTTGCAGATCCGCTTCTCTTGTCAGCAGCGCCCGCGCAGATGGAAATAAATGTTTCATCATTGTCGAGGGGATCTTTAGTCGCGCCCTTAAGATATCAAGCAAAGTCTGCGCCTTGGACTTTTGCACCCACCACCAAGTCTCATTGCTGTCACCTAAATGTCATAGGCCATCTTGACCCTTGAAATTGCCCTTCACAAGCCTACTGATCTCGCTCACAACGCGAAAGCTGGCTGCCTCATCGTCGCATATATGAGGTGGCATGTGTCTTAGCTGGTCGCTCCAACCGGCGTGGACAGATCTTCGTCCAACTCAAACTCTAAACTGAACTTCAATCGGCATGGTCGTGGAGTGAATCGATTGAAGGATTGTGGACAAGGAGGCACAGCCCGACGGTGTCAAAATATCGAGAAGACAAGCAACCAACTCTTATAAAGCCAGAATCCAGTATAAAAGCAAATGCTCTGCCACTCGGCAAGTTATCGGTCATGGGTAAATTGAGCGGGGTGGGTATGGTAATTCCCGCTGTGGATGAAGCCGAACTCTCTGATGGTAGCTTTCTCTAAAACTTACGGGAATCCAGATAAAGCCAAGCCAATTTATTAGGCTTATAAATGATTGCAGTAACTAAAGCGCCGCTTACTAGTATTCCTATTACTCTGCTTGCTAATAGAGGTTATAAGTTTATATGCATATTAGGGTTATAGCTGCAGGCTGTTTTAAATAGATATTAAGATAATAGAGCTTTAATTAATATTAGTAGAAGTAATTAAGAGTTAAAGTAAATAATATATAAGAATATAATATAGTTAATAAGCTTATAACCTATATAAGTATATAACTTGCTTATATTTTTACTTTAAACCTGGTTTTTAAAGAATTCTTTAAAAATTTAAAAAAGCCTAAAATTAATATATTCTTAATAGCTTACATATACGTCTTATTATAAGTTATAGTATTTTTCTTAAACTTTTAAAAACCCTCTTATATAGCTATAAACTTTAAACTTTATTTATATTATAAAATATACTATATTTTAATATTTTCTATATGAGGTAAAATACCTAAAAATCTTCAAAAAGTGTTATTTAATAAAGTTAAGCATATTATTATAAGAAATATTAATATTAGATATTTATTTATTTTATTTATAACTTTACATACTATAGGGTATGTTATTTCTAGGTATATATAGTATATTAAGTTATATACTTATCTAGGTTATAAGCTTATTTACTATATTAATAATTAATTTAATTATTATATATTATAAAGGTTAATATTAACTAAAAAAGTTATTATTTTAACAATTTTAATTATAACTGAAACCTTTACACTATCCTCGGTCTCATATTACTAAATATACCTCTATATCACATAGTAGAAAAAACAAGTAAATAAGCTGCTAAGATTTTGAAAACGCTTAATTCTGCTCTCTGTCGGCACCATCACTATCATACGGCTCTTCCTCGGGCTCGGAGGCGGACCCAGAGTCCGAATCATACGCAGACATATCCCCATTCCCGCATTCATAAAGGTCCCATATATGACTGGCGTCCCTGCACTTTGCGCCCGCTCTAGAGCAAGACGAGCAAATGAGAAACTGGCCTCCGGCGGCGCAGACACAGTGACGACATTGTTGGGCTCGCCCCCGCATGCCGTGTATTGTACATCTCCCACACACGTCGCAATAGCAAGTCTGGCTTGTAAATAGGGCATGGGGATGAATAGGCGTGCTAACATAAGACCGCGCATCCATGCCCAAATCTCGAGCATAAGATTCGAGGCGATTCTTGACTTGCGGGTTCTTGCACACCGCAGCCCAGTACAGAGCATCTTGGCCCCAATTATCTCTATCATGCAGTACGTCCCACTGGTTGACAAATGGAAGAAGGTGTTCTATGAGAGCCAGATGACCATTTCGTGCGGCCATGATGAATGGTGTCGCCCCATACCTATCTTTGGTGTTGAGTGCAGGAGGGGAATGGTGTGTGAGGAGTGCTTCGACAACAGATTGATGGCCAAGCATGATGGCATAAAAGAGAGCTGTTCGACCGTCCAAGTCTTGCTGGTCCAGATCAACGTTGCCGGTACCAAGAAGCTCATATATGATATCGGCGTGCGAGCCAATAGCCGCTAATAAGGCTGACCCGCATCCCGATTTGTTGGTAGCCTTGATATTGGCACCTTTTATAAGGAGCATACGGACCACTTTGAGGGAGCCAAACTGTGCTGCGGCGAGTAGTGGAGTGCATCCATCGTTGTCTGTCATCTCCAAATCACAAACACAGTTTAGGAGATGCTCAACGATCCACTCTTGACCATGATGGGATGCTAGCAGCAGTGTCCGATCAGTGGATAGCTTGGGATGTGCGCCCCGTTCAAGAAGAAGACGGACCACATCGAAGTTGCTAACCTCTGCACTGCTTTGGAGAATCGTTAATCCGTCATTGCTAACAGCAGATAAGTCAGCCCCCTTCGCCAATAGAGAATCGATGATCTCTGCAGATTTGTCACACTGCGGCACCATGTGTAACGGTTGAAGGCCGCTCCTATCAGCCGAGGAGACGTTTGCTCCAGCCTCAATGAGCACCATGATTGTTTCAGGGTGATTGCCCTTCATAGCCATGTGCAATGGGGTGTCGTCCCCTTCATATTGAGCATCAATATCAACTCCGCACTCTAGCAGAACCTTAACCATCTCGACGTTACCACACTCGGCAGCCACTGTGAGGGGGAACCGCCCATCTGGTGCAATATTCGGGTTGGCACCATGCTCAATAAGCAGTTTTATTAGAGTAGGCGAGCCAGATGCTGCAGCCGCATAGAACAAAGATGCGGGTATTACTTTGCTCTTGGTCATGCCTGTATTTCTGCTGCTCTGTAGTATTGCTTCTATGGCGAGCGGCTGATTTCTTCGTACAGCTTCTGCAAGCGGCGAATAGTCTTCGACACCAAGGCAGCCTGCGTCTGCGCCACGTTCCATAAGTAACTTAATCACCTCAACCTTGCCTTTAATCGCAGCGAAGTACAACGGCGTTCCGTCGATATGATGGCGAGCTGAGACATTGGCGCCAGCCTTTAACATGACAGCGACAGATTTGACAGCACCCAACTCAGAAGCCTGGTGCAAATATGTCTTGAGCATGCTATCAATTGGTTTTGAAGGGTCTAGGCCATTGTCGACAAGTACCTGTATCACTTCTGCGAGATCGTTCTCGAGTGCAACAGTAACCGCAGTTTTAGTGTCAAAGAAACGAAGTCTGCATCGTTGTAACAATTCCCGAATGACACGTACATGTCCCTTGCCTGCGGCACAGCGTAACAGCGGCATCCCATAGCAACGTTCAAGGTCGGTGCCTGCATCGCAGGCATTAGCTACGACCTCTGGAATGTCCCTTTCAACAGCCCATAGCAAGGCTGAGCTTCCTGAGAAGCTGCGGTTATGACGGTAGAGAATAGGATTAACCACTCTATGAAGTTGATGGCAGGTATTGGCAAGCCTAGCGAGGTCTCTCTCGTTTTGTGCGCTGTTTTCGCATAGCATGTAAGAAGTGATGAGTACTATCACTTCGGGAGGTAGTGTGAGCAGTTTCATGGCAGACTATTATCGGCATTGGTGTTGATATTGATGGTGTAGAATGTTATGCACAGCAATTGGGGCACAGAAATTTAAAGAGCCTTGATTTTCATTACAAAGGAGAGGCGCAGATAAACTATTTAAGTTGTTGGGGCAGATCCACTATAGGAGGTCTGCTTATCCAATTATACAGACCCTTATTTCAATATTAAAGTTATATGTATTGGCAATCTTTAGCTGTATATTATACTATACTCTGTTTTTAAGCCTAATACACATTAAATCTAGTACTTAGAGATGTAACACTTTACCCTACTTGATATTACGCCTTATGCCATCTGCAAACACAACATCTAGTACAAACTAGTTTACCTGTCTGGAATCTAACTGTCACAAGTATTGCCCCTCTTTGAAAGATGTCTTGGCTAGTGGCAGTGCTTATTTAGCGTCTGGTAATGTGAAAAAACTTTCCGCTAATTTAAATACTACCCGTTGGCTCGAGCTGCGGGGGGCCAACTAAGCAAGCTTAGTTGGGCACAAAAGTGTGAGACAACGCCGGGGCCCGATTTTTGGTGCGTGTTGCGGTATTTTCAATATTTCAACACTCTAACAGCGTCTAAATTGGGAACTTTGCTGCAATCATAAAATTGAAGCTTCTTGTGATAATATATTTGCTATTAACTATATCTAACCGAGGGTTGTGACTGCAGCGGCGGCAAGCCGGCTGCATGATTGAGAACTCCTTATCTTATAAATTGGGGGGTTTCCTGATCTTTCTGAAGTCTGTGACTGGCTTCTGTAGCAGCTCTTTCTTCTTCAATGAGATCCATGAGGGCATCGCGAAATTGGGCGTGATGTTGAGGCAGACATGGCGTTGACGGTGCCGATGGAAAGGGCGACTGGTCGTTAGGTAGGCAGGGCGGCGATCAGGGCATCGCGAGATCCTCTTTATCAGATACATCGATATCTTCATCTTCAGCGGCATGTTCCGGCCGTTGTGTGAGAGTAAAATCGACGGAATCATCGCTATAGAGAAGTCCTAATAAATCTACTGCCGAGAGGGGTTTTACTGCAAAGCCGGCCTCGCGAATAGCCTTATGGACTTCCGGGGTAAGCTAGGTATTAAGTATAAAGAAATCCTCCTTTTCTTTAAGTTAAGAAGTTATCTCGGCTCTTAGGTAGTTATAAGAGGCATATTCTATATCCTTTCTAATATATTTAAACTACTATTTAAACTATATCTTTTTTATAATATTATTAATAATAATATCCTTATTTTCTTATTATTTAGCCTTTATCTCCTTTATTTACTAAATTATAAATAATTAAAGATTTTAAAGTTATAATCTTTATTATGCCATATTTCTTATTTTAATAAATTTAGTATACTAATCTTAAAGCTCTTATAAGCTTATATTATAATTATATTCTCTTATTAAACTTACTTATTTTTTATATTTTCTTTAGTAATATCTCTTCTTAATATATACTTGGTAATCCTTAATATAATTCTTAATAATATCTTTAAATATAATAGCCTTATTAATAATATTTTATATTAATTCTAGTCTTTTAAGTATTAAGAAGCTTAGAATATTATAATAATAATTACTAATATTTCTTATTATATTAAAGGCTATTAGAAAGTAATATTTTACTAGGAAAAGTAAAGATAATACTGGATTAATAGGCTAATAAGTCTTAAGCTTCTTTTTTAGGAAATAACTAACTATAGGCTTATTAATAAGTAGGAAGGTTCTTAACTTTTTAAAGCCTATAATAATATAGGCTGTTATAAAGCCTTTATTAAAGATCTCCTAAGATTATAAAGATTAGTATATAAATAAAGAGGTATTTTAAAGAGGGTTAAAGCTAATTATATATGCCTTAAAGGAGCTTATAAAGTTATAGTAATTAAAGCTTTATTTTCCCTTTTATAAAACCTCTTATAGCCTTATTTAAGATATATTCTTTAACTACCAAAAATACTAAGATTTATTAGTTAAAGGATATAAGTTAAATAAGAAAAAAGAAAATTAATAAGAATATTAAACTTTATATAGTATTCTTAAAAGGCAAAGAACCTATAACTAGAGAAGCTATTAATAATAAGTAACTACTATACTAGCTCTTCTTCTGACTTTCCCCTTATGCAAGAGGGTTGTCATATAGGGTAAGAGGTTAGAAGGGCTTTTTAGGTGCTTGTTAAACCTAAACCACTCTTTAAATTCTAGCTGGCAATGTTGTATAACTGAAGATTGCTCCTATAACTGCCGGTTAAAGTCTTTCGCCCACCTAAGGGTTATCTCACAGCATTACAACTCTAATTCCTACTTAATCAGTATTCTAACACTCTGAGGCGCCGATTCTATATCTCATGATAACCTCAGATAGCCGTTTAAACCCCTGCTTCGTCTCCTCCACGCCGGCTTCTTTATATTCGAAGCGGGCCGCTTCTTTGGCCTTCAATATTAATATATCAAGCTCGGGATGATCGTCACGGAAGCGCCTATACCACATCTTTCCAACCGGTACGGTATCAGGATCACGGCGGCTTTATATCGTATCTGTGGCATCTTCAATCTCGGCTTTAGAAGCTGGAAGACCGGACTTCCACACCCAAACAATGAAGCACACAATAGCTTCATCTTCCTCCTCTAAAAAGAGTCGCAGGCGGCCCATAACGGGCTCAATAACATCATTATAATCGGCAGAATTCGCAGCTTCAAGCTTCTTAACAATGCGCGCAATAGACGGCCTCTTAAAGCCGGGATATCGTTATTCAGCATCACGGAGGGAAAGAGGTCGATTCGGCGCGTTAGAAGCATCATGATAGAGGCCCTTTTAGAGGCGTTGGCGTGAAATACTGACTGCCTGAGCAGCTTTGATATTTGCATCTGACGGCATAATATACTTAGATAAGATTACTGACTTTTTCTCTAATTGGCGTTTAGATTTATGCTGATTTCACATA
>JAAIJJ010000514.1:8657-54946 GCA_020976545.1 Fusarium sp. Barmshour
TACTTTAATAACGCTTAGTATACACCCTATGCTATCTCCTAATAATAAAACTAGCACGGCTTAGTTTAACACCATTAGACCCAACCGGCACGGCCAGCTTGCTTTATTACTGCAATTAAAATCTCGCATCTAGAATTCTCTTTCCTTTCCTTGACAAGTCATAGATAGTATAAACAGATTCTAATAAATAATAATAGCTAAAGGCTCTTCACCAGCCATACGGCCCTATCAAATTGCGAATATACCTTTCGTGAAGAGCAAGTCCGAAAGACAATATCGATATGGTTTCGGAGGGGCAGAAGCGCCTGCTGAGAGTTTGTGAGCTGATGGCAAAAAAGCAAATAAGAAGCCAACCTGGTACTTACTATCTCAGGGCCGCCAGATAAAATACGGCAATCTAGGGTAAAAGTAAAGAATAATCGCAACAAGCAATCGCAATAGAAGAGTAAGCTTGGTAATGAAGGATATATAATAATCTCTTTGTAAACCTAGTAGCCCCTTAAAATTATATATATTATATTATAAACTTATGCTATATCGGGTAAAAAAGTCTAGCTTATATAAAATATAATAATATCTGTAAGTATTTGGTTATTTAGTCTTAATAGTGCTTGCTTAACTACTTGCTTGGCTAGTTCTATGGGCAAAACGTGACTTACCTTGTTTAGGATATTGCTGTAGAGCCTACCAGGATACAGACCATTCCAAACCCTCCTTTCATTGGCTCAAGCTCGAGACCAAGTGACTAAGATGTAATAATATTTTGTAAGCAGCCTCTCTAAGCTCAGACTATGTTTTCATCTTTATAACTAGTTATATGCTTTCCTTTGCATGTTCCTTGGCCGATGACGAAGAAAAATAATTTTATAGGTACTAATCTACTGATTTCTTTCTTCTCTATTATCTTATATATATATAGCTAGATATATTATTATTATTAAATTTTAATAAAATAAAATGCCTCTATCAACTGCCCGCGTGAATTCCACTAAGTCTCTCCGGGACTCAAGCCTGGGGGGAGCCCAATTCGCATGTCGGGGGTCTATACCCTGCAGAGACGACCATTCTGGGTAGGCACACCAGGAACTTGGTCCGTGACATACCATCGCTCGCTACCAACACCCTGAAGCGCATAGAACAGACCATTAGGATCGACCTTATCCTTGATGGCAAGAAGCTTCTTATACTTAGCAGCACCATAGAAGGACTGCTGGAAGTTGGGCTCAGTCACATCAGCCTCAGAGGCGTACGCACCACCGCCGGGTGTCACATCCCTCCATGGCTTCATCCAATCATTTGTCAATGTCTTGCTCTTCTTAGCAACAACGTCCCATGAGCTGCCCTCAGGGAAGTCAATGACAGAGATGGCCCACATGGCAGCACCTCGCCATGCAGGGTTGACAGCGTTATCTGGGTAAGGGCCCGGTCCTCCAGTAATACCGAAGCCAATGATCTGTCCACCCTTGTCAGAAAGGCTCTTGAGTGCGTCAAAGGTCTTCTCAAACTTGGCTGGGTCTACGAGGTTCTCACTAAAGAAGGAAACGGTTAGATTCAATCAACGCAACAATGTAAAGGGAGTCCTTACGTAGGGAAGAGACGACCAGCAGTCTTGGTCTTGGCACCACCAACAACCTCACGAGGGAAACCAGCCGACCAAGCTCCATAGTAACTATCATGCTCAGACTCGACAACATCAAACTCAATACCAAGGTCCTTCCAGATCATGAAAAGAGGTGCAGTCAAAGCCTTCAACTCAGCAAGAGTATGGTTAGGCGCAAACCAAGGGAAGAAAGAAAAGATGAGTGCATCGCCTTCTCCATGAAAGACACCCCAGTACTCGTAGTTACCTGCATCATTAAAAGTAGGAATAGCCTTCCAGTAAGCTCTTACAGCCATCCAGAAGGTATCATAGGAGACCGTTTCGCTAGTGCCGAAAGAGAATGTCATGATAGAAGCATTGATCTTGGGGAATGCCTTGACAGTATATGAAGTCACGACACCGTATGTGCTCCCACCACCACCGCTGAGGGCCCAGAATAGGTCGGTATTCTCTTCCTGGTTGGCGGTAACAAATTGCCCATCTGCAGTGACGACGTCGATGCTGAGGATCTATGTCGTGTAAGTGTGTTATCCAAGTCTATGCCAAGGTTCTTACCTGATCGGCACCCATTCCATAGAGGGGGGACATAGGCGAGTGTCCACCACCAGCAAGGTATCCTCCCGCAAAGCCCACGCTCATACCTTCACCTCCAACAGCAGTGACACCATATTTATCAGCCGCCTCATAAAGCTCAGAGCCAATGACACCAGCTCCAACCTTAAGGGCAGGTCCACTGTAAGACTTGGTCTTGTAGCTCTTGTAGAACTGGATACCCTTGAAGCGATGGGTCCAGATCGACAAGGCACCGGCACCAGCAGATCGTCCATTAAAGTCGTGGCCAGTGTTCTTAATGACGAGTCTCATGTTGAGCGACCGGGCAAGGTTGACAGCCAATTGTAGGTGGGCGACGTTCTGCGCATCGACGACGTAGGAAGGGTAGCCACCAAGGGTGCAATTACCTTCAACCTTCTCACCCGGTTGGCATGTGCGACCTTGGTATAGGGGCCACATCACTGAGGTTGGGTCGGCGATACTTGACAAGGTTAGCTACAGATTAGGGGAGTATGTGGCTGACTTACTGGAGAGAAGAGTTGGACCAATTGTCGACGACATAACGGCATCGAGCCTTATCGTAAACACCAAGGTTGTCGTAGCATGACGCTGCAATGGGAACAGTCTTGACAAGAGCGCCACCAGTGATCAAGTCAAGTAACTTCCAGACAGGCTCCTTCGGCCAGAGAAAGTCTCCAGGGAAAGTCTTGCATTTCGTCGCAGTACGAGAACTTAGACTTCGACGCTTGGATGCATTCTCAGGGTAGAAAAGCGAGGCATGATCGGGATCGATGTCATCAATCTGGGGAAGTGAGGCGTCCGTAAGCTGAAATGTCTCCTCAGCCAGGTAATCACCCTTGACAGCTTCGCCGACTTCACTGGTCTGCTCCGAGTCAGCAGCGTAAGCTGCGCCGCTCTGAGAGACCAGGAGGGCGAGGAGGCTGCCCAAAAGGCTGGGCGTGATCTGCATGGCGCTGTTGTTTTGGAGTGCGAGGGACAGAAGGAGATCGATAGGAGGAAGGTGACCGTATGCAAGTGACCACACGAAACAGTCCTTGACTAAACTGGAACTCTATATATATAAGTATAAAGTGGATAACAAATACCGTTTGTCAATGCATTATAAGCTCCTATAGCGCGTCTCGGTAATGCAACATTCAGTTGGATAAAGGCTTCATGGGTGAAGAAATGCACTATCTAGGGTCTTGTATTGCAATATTTTCCAGAACTATTAATTCTCACCGTTGGTAGGACCCTAAGCTTATGCAGCTAGAGTGAAGGAACCCTGAGGTGGATATCTCGGCACGCAGAAACCCCTGCGTCGTGCAGATTTTCCACACATCGGTTTCGGCTCCACCAGAGACTGAGGCCAGGATATAGACGAGAAGATGCGATAAGAACCTAGCCGTCCCCGAGAAATTGCATTTAGGAACACTAACTTTATATAGAACTAATTAAGGGCTTAGTATAGGATTTATAAGCTATATCCTGAGATGTATTAGAGTTCACGATTTCATCCGATAGTTTAATTTATCTTGAAGTTAATCTCGCAGAGGGAAGAAGATGTTCATCGTCCAGACATTGGTTGAACCCTGAGGCCTGAGGGTCGACCAGCCCCCGTGAGAGATTTAGTGCTTAAACTTTCAGGGGGTTGGTTGTGATTGAGATGCCAAGCAGCCAAGACACTGGAATCTCATCCGGTTGGTGGGGGTAAACTAGCTCAGGGATCTAAAGATGAAATCCTGGAGCCGGCTCCCGTTGAAGACATCGGCAACAGAGGCGGAGGGGCGGAGAAACAACCATACTCCGGTGGGCCATTCAGATCGCGCGGGACACCCAAGGTGGGGAGGGGCCGAGTCAGTACTTCTAGAGTTATGAATTACGATGTTGTAATGACTTTTTATTATTTCGCTATTAGCTCCGAGCTGAAAACTTTTACGAGCTAATAATTCTAACTTTTAATTGCGAAGATGGTGAAGATACAAGAAAGGATTCTCTCCGCGCCACAACGAAGGCCTAGAATCTATCCCCTGTTCCGGATAAATTCCCTGATGTAACAGTGTGTTGACTAACTTCTAGAATCAACTCATCCCGGTTCCAGCTGTGGCTGCGGCGGAGGTCGCTAAAGAACACTAGACAGGACAGCCAAAAGTCCAGCCCAGTAGAATCCCTACAATAACCGACTAGGGCTTATGGTGGTGGAATTAATGTGGTCGGATGACATTTTATTTAGAGTTTGACCCTTGTTGATGATGAAGCAGACCCTTGGTAATGAATGTCATCGCGCTATATCGCTGCCGGCGTGGAAGGCGTTTGGAATGCCATATTACTGGCGAGATGGCTTCCACGCACTTGTTGTATCAACTTATATAGTAATTCCCACGGCTGATGATATCCTTCTTTCTATCAATTTTCTTGTGAGGCTTCCAAAATGGAACAAAATGACAGCGGCACAGCTGTCAACATGGTCTTCCGACGTGGTTATGTGCCGCTCTCGGAAATGCCAACGACAGCGAAACAGCAAACCGGAATTGCGATTATTTTTCTCATGACCTCTCTTGCTTTCGTCACATGGGGTGCCCGCATGTACTCCAGATTCAGTAAGAAGCAAATTGGTATCGGTGAGTTCATGACAATGCTGCATGTGTACGGCCTCAGGTGAGATTATTGGTCTGACTGACTTGTCATAGATGACTGGCTCGTCACGGTCGCAATGGTAAGATTACCGCGCTGATGGATTGCCCTGATAACCAATCAAGATAGCTATTCTCTATCGGCCTACATGTTCCATATTACTACTGTAAGTGCTGCATGCGACACATCCCAAGACTGGGCACTCATCTTTGATAGTCTTGCGATACAATTATGTCGGCTTCTATACCAAAGATCTCCCAAAGTCGTATAATGTCGAGCCTGTTTTATTTTATAACTGGATAATGCAGGTCCTTTATAACCCTATCCTGGCGCTTATTAAGTCATCAGTTCTTTTCTTCCTTCTTCGCCTTGGGGGCCATAATCGCAGTATTAAATGGACCATCTATGGCCTGAATGCATTTAATATCGCGCTGATGATTGCAATCTTCTTAACCGTGGTATTCCAAACCATTCCCATTAATGCTTTTTGGGACCTATCTATAAAGCCAGAACGTCAGATTAATGGACCAGCGTTCTATATCTCATCAGCCATTATCACAATCATTACAGATATTCTTGTTCTTTTGATTCCATTTTGGATTTTCTTGGGTCTCAAGATGCGGGTCGCTGCAAAGCTGGGTTTGATTATGGTATTTCTTATGGGCGGCGTGTAAGTACTTAGCCAGTACCTAATTCACAATTACTAACCCTTGGTCAGAGTGACTATTGTCGCTATTCTTCGTGTGATCGAACTGTACAAGAAGTTTTACATCAAAGGATATGACTCAAGGCACTCGCTGGGTGATACTCTGAGCAGTATCGAAGTCAATCTCGCTATTATGGCTTGTTGCGGTCCAGCTCTGCGTCCACTGTTTCGCAAAATGTTTCCTCGTCTATTTTCTGGAACAAGTACTAATGACGCTGGAAAGTATAACACACCAAGTGGCTATGGAAATAGTAGCCGCCATGGAGCCGGTACTGCTGGAGTCACGTCGTTTCATCTTAAGGATATGCATCGAAGCAGAACACAGACTGAGATTCGTGGATACTCACCTAATGGAAGTGAGGAGGAGATTATGACATACAATGGCATCCTCCGGACGACTGCTGTAAGTCGACCTTATAAACATCGCTTTTTATTATTTGTTTACTGACTATGTACAGGTGGATGTCAAATATGACGAGTCACATTCGATAGACAGACACTAATAGGGAGGTTAAAGGCTTGAGAGATCTTGTACTACCTTGAATAGCAGAGGGAAAAACAGCCTAGAGTCTGGGTAGTTAGAGCATTACAAGGTATATATAGATGTTAACTGGCATATAATTGTATTTTTATTATGCCTCAGGATTAAAGACCCGACCAGCAATCTATGGGTTCTTTAAGTTGAAAAACCTGTGAACCTAAGTAGGGTTAAGGTTGCAGGCTAATTACAGGATATAGATGTGCCACAGTAAATAAAGGAGGACCCCTATGTTATAAAATGGATTAATATTAATTATGTTTTAAACAAGATGATATAAAGGATCACCTTGGCCACGGCTCGCGCACTGGACAATGGTCGCAACAAGATGGCTCACTAGTGAAATATTCGGCATAGGGTTCATTGAGTCTGGGTCCACTCCATCAGCAGGTGTAATATCATCAGCCATTATCTTGCCTATGTCATAAACGGGACATATGTTGACGGCTTTCATCTGCTCCTATCCTTATAGCCAATAACCTCTTGGTAAAAAAAAAATAGAAAGAGATGACGAGCACTATTTACGCCAGGGTGAATCATCGATATACATGTCACCGGGAACATATAGTTGCCGACATTTTCAGGCCTTGGGATGTTTCACTGCTACCAGCCCGCGCGTAGTAATCCTTTCAATTTCTCAAGCTCATCTAGAAAGCGCTAAGCTATACTGAGACGCTCCATGACTGCAGTTTGCCCAGGTATTGGCAAGCGATGTAAACGATATGTCGTAATGAATCAAAATGGCGGATGTTTAGATTATGAAGCTATGCCGCAAAATCCTTGGTCCGCCGTTTTCCCTCTCTTTGTCTAGCCGCCTGCACACTTCTCATTTTCTTTTCTCTTCACAAACATGCAGTCTCGTTAGATATAAAGTAGAACCAACAACTTCAGGTGGAAATATTCCCGGCGTTAAGTCATTAGCGCTATATAAACAGGATTTCCAGCAGAGTTTAAAGCACAGTTGCTCATTGCCCGATCGAAATTACCTCCCACGTCACTACAGTCAACGCAAGGCACTTTACATAGGGTTATTACCAACCGGCTAGCAGGCTACAGATACCAAGTGCCAAGAAGCGTTTGTCATCCGTCGTAAAGTCTCTTTGAATGCTGTGACATTTTTACTTTAAGAAAAGGGCCAGGGAGAAGAGAAGAATGGCATAAAGAGGATTTGGGGATGCTATTGCCGCTTCGGTACACGAGCGAACATAGTGTTAATGAATGAGTAGGTCCAGTATAACCCTTTTTACTCAAGGCTTGATCTTAATATGATACTGGCTAGATTTAGCACTAATATCCTATGGACTCACCACTAGTTCGAATAGGTTTGTGACATATTCGACCAAGAGGTTTGGATGTTGCTATTTAAGGCCTTCCTTTCGTACTCGTTTTGGGCCAGGTGTTTCTTTTACTTGGAGTAAAGGCATTTGGCATCTTGCTACCGTATAATGCAATGAACTAATTCCACTTGCACGGTTTGTTAGTCCTCCGCGTCCCACTACTCATCGACGATGACAATAGGCCGGTCTTTGGGCAAAGCAGCTCTTTGACTTTAATTCTGTCCTGGTCAATCAACATGCTTGCTTCTCAATATTAGCCACTAATAAAGCTTCTAGGAGAATATTAATAGACGAAGCAATGTTGCTTCCTAGCATCAGATATTGAATGTGGAATAATTACTCCCAAAGGTAGAGAATTCACGTATATATTAGGTTGGGTCACTTAAACCTTGTATTATTTTGAAAAGCTACTTTCGATGCTAATCTTAATTTCTTTGCAATCGTATTTTGCCACTCTGGTTTGTATACTACATTCCATCTACTAGCAGTTATTTGCTTCATGATTACTGCTCTGATCTGGGTCATGAGCTGAATCTTATATTGCAAATAATTTGTTTGGGCTACTCTGACGTCTCTGGGATTGCCTCCTTTGAATACTTGAAAGGAAGGAATGGTGACTTGAATGGATTGAGTTTTGCAATCTTCTGAAACGATCGATTTTGCAATTTAACAGCGAATTTTTGAACCTTATGTTTCTCTCTTGGCACATAAATTATTGTTTATATATATTCTTATGGCCTTACTAGTGGAATAGAGTTTAGTGTCCATATTTCTACTAAATTAATTTTCTCATTATGATTGAGCTCCTGCACCTATGAGTGTCCTTTAACGAGACTAGAAGCTTCCGCAATGTATTATTAATGGCGACTATATGTTTTGCATAAGGGTGACAACAGAGTGAACGACATTCCAGTAGTATATGAGTCTTATTAATGGCAACGGCTGCTGATAAGCCTGCAACCTAAGTAGGAAGAGAGATGTGATAATGAGCTTGCCTTACTAGGCTATACCAGATAAAGGTGACATGGAAACTACCCATACCACTCTCCACATATGTTACATAGCTAGGGGAGGTTAGAAAACTTTAGACCTCAATCCTAAGTGATAAAAATATCTAGGTAAGCTTAGCATAGTTTAGTGTAAACTTAGCATACACTTTAACTAGTTTATTTTTCCGCCTTGAGTCTTCTGACACCCCGAGGATGAGTAATAGGCGGGGCTGCCACGAATCCATCATCGACTGACGGTGAGATACCGCAGCCATCCTGCAGTCATCATTTTGTCTATTCGATGGTATGATATTCACATGCAACCGTTTCGCTATGTATATATACCTGAACAATCACTCTTTGTAAAGTCTTATATAGGGACACAGGCTATACAGTTCGCTACCTATTATATCACTATCTTGTTCACCATGGCTAAATTGCTAAATTCACCTTCCAACATGTTGGAGGATCTTCATCAACCACATTCCCCCGTGGTATTCACCAACATCCATGACGCCGCCTCAGCCAAGGCCGTAGTATCACTGCCATCGGCGAAAGCACTCGCAACTGCTGGTTATGCTGTTGCAGCGGCGGCGGGCTTAGGGGACGACGATTTGACAATGGAAATCAATATAGCAGCGGCAACTCGCATAGCCTCTGTAATCAAAGACTTTCAGAAACCATTGTCTGTTGACTTCCAAGATGGCTACTGCGACCGACTCGAGGACGGTGTCAGACAACTACTACAAGCAGGTGTTGCTGGAATCAATCTCGAAGATTACAATAACACCACAAAGAAGATGTACAGCTTGGATGAAGCAGCCTCCAGAATCAGGAGAGTCATGGATGTCGCTCAATCTGCTGGAGTGCCCGATTTCGTAGTCAACGCGAGATTCGATACATTCCTACACAGGGGAGAGTTGGAAGAAGTTATACAACGCGGGCAGCGATATCTGGCTGCTGGTGCGACTACGGCTTTTGATGGGCGTCTTAACGTTTTGCTCAAATTGTCGCCTGACGGGCTGGCGATCCCGGAATTAGCTGATATTGGGGTGGCGAGGATCAGTATTGGCCTGACTCTACAATTAAAAGCCATGGAGAAGCTAAAGGAGGAAGCTGAGAACATTCTGAAGAAGTAGTATGTATAAGGAACCTACTTGTTGAAATATTCGATCTATAAGTACAGAGCTATAGAAGTAGTGTATACAGGAGGCCAATAGTAAATGATTTAGCTATGGCTTGTGACTTAAGGCACTGGGCATATAGAGACAGATCCCAAACGCATAAGACATAAAATACAAAACTCAATTGGCTATAGCAGTTTTAAGTATCTAATTTGTGTAAAAGCTTATTGCTAATATTACCTCTAGGGAACTAAGTATTAATATCTTATATAAACGCCTCTCTTTAAGCAGGGTTAAGATTTAGAGAAAGTTAGGGTTAACTACCGAAAGCTAATCTGCCTACTTACTTTACTCTAACATAGAGTATAGGTTAAAGAAGGAGATTTAAGAGTTATAAGAGATAGAAAAGAAAGGGAAATAAAAAGAAGTTGAGCTATGTAGTCACCTTTCGCGAGGCCCTTGGCAGTTAGGCGGGCATCTCAGGCAAAGTACAGCATAGCAATAGATTCATATTCTTATATTTCTTTAACTTGCCAATGCCCTGGCATTCTGCTATAAAGTTTATGTTCAACGTCTAGCATAAGAACTTAACCAATACTCATAGTGGTAAGACCTTGCTGGCATCTGTAGTGCGCCTTATGGTTAGGGTAGCTATTTATGAATAAATTTCCAGCTGCGTGGTTTGCTTACCTAGGATATTATAACCCCAGCAACTCCGTTACCCATACCCTGTACCTTCCTCTAATCATCATAATTCAAATTCTCTTTTAGTTAAGCTCCACTTTAGGCACGGTCTTAGACTACCTTAAATTTCGGGAAATTCCGTATCAGCGATTAGCTAATGGTAACTCAACGGTTTAAAGGCTGAAAAATAAAAAAAGTGGAGGCGCAGGAGCCACTCAATTTCTTGAAATCCTATAAATACATCTATTACGTACACGCGGTCCCATTGTATTTTATTTGTACTACGTCTTGCTTATCAACGAGATAAACTCGCATTCACACGAGCACATACTTGCTAATACTGGGCAGAAATTACATATGCTACTTATACAACCTTGACGCTTATTAACATGTACCCACGGTACGTGTCCGCAGAGCGCTTGAGTCAAAACAACCCGCTCGTGGTCCCTGTCGCTCTGCACTCGCAGTCGCCTCCTGGTGTTAAGAGCCCTGCGCCTGCTATGCTGACATCTATGGAGCCTTGGGCGGCTGCTAGCTCTCGCCATAACATCCTTTCGGTTCCAGCTGCGTGTCTTGTTTGTGTGAGTTCCGCATACTGCTCCTACACCGCATATTGCTCCTACATTCTTCTTTGACTTTGCCACTGCATTTTGGCGATGATGCTCAAAAGGAACTGAGTGCTAACTTTGGTCTTTCTCCTAGCGCAGAAGGCACCTGAAATGCGATGGACAACGTCCTTGTTCCCGCTGCGGAACTGCTAATCTAGACTGCGTCTATGTCGCTTCTCGTCGTGGACTTAATGGCCGTAAACGCACGGCTACCCGATACTCTAGTCACCTTGCAACAGCAGAAGATCCTAGCCCTATTGCTGCCCTTGCAGCCATTACAATCGGTCCTGCTCCCCCTGTACCCGCACCGGAAGCCCCCTCTACCTTTGATCCCTCCATATTCTCAGGTATTGACACAAGTTATTCGGGCGTCAACACAAGTTTCCCAGTTTCCACGTTTCCTCCAACTACTGCGTCAACTGGGTTACCTGCCTTTTCTTTTCAGAGTCCGTTTGGTGGTATTGAACCAGACCTGGGCTTTGGCATTGAAGTACCCCGGGCACTTCCCCTGAGAGAACCTTACCTCGACTCGTTCTATCGGAATTTCTACGCTGCTCATCCTTTTCTACCGCCAAAGGAGCCTCTTCTTGTCTTAGCACAGGGGACCTCGCTGGAGCCACTGCTTGCAGCTATACGCTGGATTGGTTCTCTATATATCGACCAAGACACCTCTCACAGGCTTTTCATGGACGCATCTCGCCTAATAGATGGTAACCCTCTTAAAAATGGCTTCTTAGTGCAGGCTATCTTGCTTCTCATCATTGGACTTGACGGCAACCGTCAGCATAAAAGAGCCAAGAAGCTCATGGCAGAAGCCCAGGATATCTCGATTCAAATTAAAATAAACACTAATCTATTTGCAATCACCAATGGACAAGGAATTCCGATACTTGAGGAGAGCTGGCGGAGGACATGGTGGGAGCTCTACGTCGTGGATGCCCTCATGTCGGGGGTGCATCAAACAGACACCTTTGCTCTGTATGATGTCCCCACGGATGTTGCTCTGCCTTGTGAAGAGTACCAGTATCTCACAGGAGTAAGTCGTGTTATAGAGCCCGGTATTTGCTGTATATTCACAAGATTTAGCAAATACCTCCTCCTATGCACCCATACAACATGGAAAATATCGGACTGTTCGATGGCAGGCCGTTTTCATCGTACACCTATCGAATCCAATGTGCCTGCTTCTTGGGAACACTCCAAAGAATGCCAACACTGGTCGCCCACATCGACAAGCTCCTCGCTAACTGGATGCTTCGCTTGCCACCTTCAAAGTATGACGCTTATTGCAATGGCGAGCTAGATGAGATGATGTTCCAGGCTATCATGATGTGGCACGCCATATCGATTCTCTTACACCAGCCTCACTCACAACTGGATCCATCTTCGACTTACTATATTAAGGCCTGTGCACCCAACACGCCAGCTATGTCCAGTGATGCCTTCAATTCACATACAAAACGCACGATCCGGGCTGCAAGGGAACTCACCAAGTTGATCAGCTACCGCGTTCCTCTCCTCAGACACACTCATTTCTTCGCTTACATGGTGACACTCTCATCTACAATCCACCTCAGTAGATGGTCACTATCCTTTGTGGCCCCAAATGACGAGGATCTCCGTCAAAACATGCGTCAAAATATTGCGGCCCTCGTAAAATACTCTGAGATGTGGCCTATGGCGCAACACTTGGGATATCAAGTAAAGCACATCGCAAAGGAGGTATACAGGACGAAGCAGCGACAGCAACAAAAGCCTCTAGAATAGGTGGGCTTACCGCCATAGGAACAAATGGCCGCTAGTATTGGCGTTCAGGTGCGAAAATACATCACATTAATTGACCTCGTTCTATGGGAGCGATAAATAAGTCGCGGCTTTTGGTTTTGAACGATACAATCGTGTGCCAGATGTCGTCCATGAATTCAGTATCAACCTCTATTGCCGAGTTAAATCAATGAAGATAAGAACTAAGTCTCATTAGTCATGGGGAGGATAGTTGCAGACTATACACACCGAATACAACTAAACTAGGATAAAACTAAAACTAAATGGATTTGTGTAAATAAGTCCTTATTAGTAGAGAAGTCACCTACATTCTTGACAATCTGCCTTTGCTATTATAGATTATTGTAAATAAGGAAGATGAAAAAGAAGAAGAAGAAAATAGCATAGCCATACGCCTTGCAACTAGTGTCTCAAGCTCCTTTCTATGTCAGGTGAGGAAAGCAATTGATCCCGGAATCATAGGTTAGTATAATCCCTCAAAACAGCGCAAGAATGGTATTATTAAAAGTAAAGTGAGTTAATTTTATATTTACTTATATGCAGAAAAAAGAAGAATCAGAGTGGTCAAAGACAATAAGTTTGCCGAATAAGATGAGAAATATATACACTTAGAACCAGAATTAATCCATCTTCAGACAAGAAACTGTCTAGTTGCTCTTCCACTTGCCATCATCAAAGCCAGTGCCCTTGCCCTCGTACTTGCCAGGAGCCCACTTGCCATCGTCGTTCCTCTTAGTGTTCTTGTCATACTTCTCAGGAGTCCACTTGCCATCATCATGACCGGTACAGTCACCCTCATACTTGCCAGGGCGCCAGCTGCCGTCATCATTGCGCTTGTCGTACTTTTCGGGAGCCCAGTTGCCATCGTCAAAGTTGGTGCCCTCACCCTCGTACTTTCCAGGCTTCCAGGAGCCATCGTCGTTCCTCTTGTTCTTGGAATTGTCGCCGGGGTACTTGGTAGGTGTCCACTTGCCATCATCGTGGCCAGTACCTTCGCCCTCGTACTTGCCGGAGTGCCAGGACCCATCATCGTTTCTCTTGTCATACTTTTCGGGAGCCCACTTGCCATCGTCGAAGTGGGTTCCCTTGCCTTCGTATTTGCCAGGAACCCACTTACCATCGTCGGCGGGCTTGTTGGTGGGGAGTGCCAGAGCCGTGGCGGCAAAGGCAAGAAGAGCATAGGAGTAGCGCATTATGGATGGTGGAAAAGATGAGTAAAGAAGGTTGAAGCAAAGGCAAGGTCTCAAGTTGAAAGAACCAAAGATTGGAGGGTTGTGCGTGAGCTGTGTTGATTGTTGAAGGGTTGATGGTGATGATGATTGATACAACGGCGGGATATCGTACCCTTTTTATCATTGTAGCTGTCAATCATGATTCATGTGGGCTCATGATGCCCAATGTGCTTGCTCTCCTACACCAACATTACGATGGCCGAAGTTCCAAAACTATCCTCGGGATCTGTCTATGTCACCGTTTGCGTGAGGCAGTGAGACGATTACAGCTGATGTCATGTTCAGCCGCTTGGTAGCTCCGACCTCAATCACCAGCAGCCGTTTACTGCTCAGTTCACAGTTATCTAACAAATGCTTTCACCTGCGGATAGACCGTCCAAATGAAATCTCACCATCTAACCGAAAGCCAGCACCAATGGCGACACAGCATAGCTTCGGCCAGCTCCACTGAGCCCCATAGAGAGTCTTGAGCTAATGGGGCTGTGCTTGAACAGCCCTACGGCATAGCGTCAGAAAAGAAATTGTTCTATTTGGACGATTGATAAGGGCGACTCCATAATAATGTCTTCAGGCCCTGTACCGAGGCCCATACTAACCAATCAGAGAAGTGGATACCGGGGAAGGCGACTGACCCGCTGACGTGAGCCCTGAGGTCCGCTTACAGTGGCTGGCGGAGCTGAAACGCGCTGGCGGTTCAATTGAGACTTTGCAGTTGGTAAATGTCGTGTAATTGACAATGCTGGTAAGACAGCGAGTTGGAAGTGCATGATGGGCCTCACAGGCTGAGAATGAGGAGAGTATAAAGGATGCCCCAGTGTACAGTCAAAGAACTGTTCTCCTTTCAATTACCATCTCTCATCCTCTTTCCAATCCAGCTCACTAATCATGAAGATTCTTTTTCTTTCTATTCTTTGGCCTGCTGTAGCCAGTGCTGCTGCGTGCAAGCCAGCACCCCCTAAGTCGAAAACCGCTTGCAAGTTGGCTGCCATTGACAACGTGGATACGAGTGTCGGCTTCAACTACAACGGGGACTGTGCCCCAAGCACCGGAACTCTCAACGGCTTTATGATCTTTGTCGACTTTTCCGATGCCGAACCCGCTCAGGGTGAAACCCCCCAATCGCTCTACGACGCCGTGGTCCCCCAAACAACCGAATGGTACAAGCAGGCCTCTCACGGGGCTCTGTCTTTTAATATCACGGCTGATCTGTCCAAATTCTACCGCATGCCCACATCTGCTGCATCTTATGGCTGGGAACGAGGTCTCACATGGGCAGAACATCAAGAATACATCCAGGATGCTCTCGACGCCTATACGGCCAAAGGCACTCGCCCCCCACCCCCCGAGTCGGATGTCCTCTACGTTGTTCCCGTAAATAGCGCCGGTGGCAGAGGAATCTCTCGATCCATCACCTTTGTTACACGAGCCAACACCAGACAGGGTGATTATGTTGCCAGGAAGACCGTCACCGTTGGAACCGATGCATTCACAGGTTGGGGGCCAAAAAGCTGGATTACATTGGCTCACGAAACGGGACACACCATGTGCTTGGCCGACTTCTACCCGTTCGATAATCTTGGCCTGGGTTACTTCGTCGGTGGCTGGAGTGCCATGGGGGACGTCTCTGGCATTGGCCCCGATTTCTTCGCCTGGGATAAGTGGCGCCTGGGTTGGATCAATGACAAGTCTATCGACTGTGTATCGGAGCGAGGAACTACTCAGCACACTCTTACACCACTAGAGCTGAAGACTTCTGACAATGACATCAAAGCTGTTGTCGTCGCCGTCAACCAAACCTCAGCACTTGTCGCAGAGGCCCGTGTACCGGAGGGTCTTGACTCAGGCGTCTGCGCCCCCGGTGTCTTGCTCTACACGGTTGACACCTCGGTCAAGACAGGCTATGGTCCTGTCCGTGTTCTGGATGTAACCCCAGGATCAGGTGGCTGTGGTACTGATAGTGTCTACGACAAGAACGATGGAACGCTGTCCCTGGTTCCTGGTGGAGTGAGCTCGTACAAGGTTCCTGGCTGGGGAGTTGAGGTTACTGTAGTCAAGCAGACAGAGAAGAGCTATACCATTCAAGTTGATGCTGAGTTTTAGGGGTTAGAGTTTATATTAGAGGTGTTTTTGGAGCGTAATAGAGTGGACAATCAAGAAATAGATAGCCAATAGACGGGGTCAGGGTTATAAGAAGTATTTCGTTAAAACTGTGTGCCAGAAACCATGATCTAGGCAGAGGTCAATTGCCCGCCTCCATTGTACGTTTATTTATGTAATGACTTCAGAGATGTTGGATCATCTTTTTCATTCTTTCCCCATCTTGAAAACTTTTAGCTACTGCGGCGTAATATGGAAAATGCCATGTGATTGGCTAACTCATAACGCGAAAAGGGTCTGGCGCCTTGAATCCTTCAACTAATATTATTGACAGCCAATGTTATCAGCTCTTCAACTTGTATCCTGCTAAGCTTCTCGGATCCGCCTGACAGAACTTCTTACCTCTCAAAATGGTTTCCTACACTGAAATAAGAGCCTCTAACTCTCTTATAAATAATGCCCCAGCCCCAAGCGTTGGATGCAGTTTGCTGAGGCTCCTGTCGCAGCGATGAATCCTGCAATGATGATTTGGGCCTTCAATTTTGATGGAGATACTGATGTGCTGAGTTGTCAGACTCTTTTGTTATAGTTTTTTGTTGACTTAGAAATAATAAGTTATGCTTGCGTGGTCCCTGAAATTCTCTCATACTTATTTACAAGGCCTACAATTAGTACAAACAGATATGCACCCCAATAAGTGGATCTACGCGGCGAGAGCGTCTGACATTGCAGGTGCAGCTGAAGTATGCTTAATCGGGTAGTATATGTCTCAAAAAGGCTAGAAAGGCTTGGTGAGACCAGGATGCAAACTTTTAGCATCTCACTGTCGTACGATTCAATGGAACGTTACATGTTTTAAACGAGGGCATCCACTCGAACGTCTCGGGACTCAAGTTTCCTCGAAACCTTGTAGCGCAGCTCCGCGATAGTCCGTAGAGCTCTTGCTTCATTGGACTCTAGGACATCTTTCCATGAGGCTCTGCTGGTGATCCAAGGTGGTGGGGGCACGACAAACCCGTAGCATGCAAGGTCTCTAGACCCACAAGTACTGCATGCTGGTAGCTGCTCATCGCACTTCTTCTTGCGGATTCGGGAGGTGAGACATCCCTTGCGACTACGCGTCCCATCCGAGACTGTTTGCTGCTGTTACCTCTGCGCCATGATTCCTGATTGTCGACAAGAGGCTGCGGAGTAGAAAGCTCGAGATGCCTACTGCTTTTAGGTAGGTATGCCTATCTACTCATGCTACCCATTTTAGGTCAGCAGGACGTCGTAATGGCCTGCGCCCTGTTGGGAGATGATATTCTACCAAGCATCAATCATTATTATGCAGTAAGCTTCCCGCAAATGCCTTGTATTGCTGTGGTTAGTTGTCAGACTGGGGACCGGTTGATGAAATCAATGGAAATCGCGCCCTCCATGCCGGACTAACTACTAGGCCGTGATAAGCGTTGTAGGGTGGACTGATAACAAGTAGCCATGCCATTGGCTATTTTTCCTTGTTCTATGGGTGTGGGTGTCAGCTTCGACTTAACCAACGCGGTGGCTTGGCTTAGCTAAATCGATCGCGCTTAAGCTAACTTAAGCTAAAACCTTTTGAGGCCTCATGCTTACCATGAAGAAATACCCATGATTCTCTTGTTAGTACGTAGTTGATATAGGTTTATCAACATAGATATATAAGTATGCGCTTGTTCCAGTTTTTAATAGACTGACTACTGGTCATTCTTGAATCATCTTCAGACTGCGATTGTGACGCGTCACTCAAAGATAAGACATCATGTCGTGCCCGTAGTGCTTTTCTGGACATATTAACCCAGGCACTCCCACTGGTCGTTGGGACACCATACATGGCTTACGAACCTACATTGCAGAACCCCCCAACGGCAAGAGTCCGATGGCTATCATTGTCATAATCCCTGACGCGTTCGGGGTTGACTTTCTTAACAATCAGATTCTAGCGGATCATTATGCTTCAGCTGCGAACTATCTGGTCTACCTGTCCGATTTCATGGATGGTAAGCCAGTTATTTGCTCCAGTATCGCCAAAGCAAGACAACTAAAGCCATTCATCGTAGGCAATGCTGCTCCAGTCAGGACAATGATCAGTATGGCACACCTTTGGGATGAGACCTGATCTTGGATATCCAGACTGTTAGCTCCCCCCAAGGTCGGAAGTTTGCATCACTTGACTGATTGATTACTAGCTACTATCTCGTTGCTACCAGCTCGACTTTGTGCCATTTCTGTATCGAAACCGCTTCAGTATATGTTGACCCAGGGTAACTGGGTTCTTGAAAGAAATCCAGAAGCATAACTAAGATGCTGCCCTTCCTGTTGGAATTGCAGGTTTCTGCTGGGGTGGACTGCACACTGTTGGACTCACCCACGACACGGAGGAAACAAAAACTGTTGGTGGTCAGGGACTGACACATGAGTTTTTCACCGCCCATCTAAGTAACCTCGAGGTCAACTAGGATATAGGCAATTTCACACGTAATCTCTCTATTGAGATTGGCGACGATGATGGCGTAATGGGAATGAAGCAAGTGCGGCAAGCCGAATTAATCTTGGAAGTAAGGACGTTGATACAAGCGTGGTCATTTACCCTGGAGCAAAACACGGGTTCTCAATTCATGAGAGCAGGGCAAAGCCAGATTCAAAGGAGACGCGATAGCCAAAGGAAGCTGAAGACAGGCTATTGCCTGGTTAAAGAAGCAATTTTATAAAATAAGATAGAACTCACTTAGTATCGCAAATCAATTTACAAGTTGTAATAATTTAAAAAGCCGAGGCAAGTTGATGTCCACTCCATTGAGCCCAATTCTCACTAGTGTGCCAACTATGCGTCCCCAGTTAAGATCTTTAACTCCTTGTACACCTTCACCAACAAATATGGATTGAACGAGTATATCCAAACACAACACGGGGTGTTAGGCGCAACGTGGATTGAGAGAACGAACCTGCTGAGTGGTCTCTATCCGAGGACCTGACAACAGCGTTTTTGAGCACGAGTGCGAGTGGCTAATCAATGGTGCCGGGATCCTCAATGCATGGAGATGACCCGCCATTCTTGGTATCAATAAGTACAACGGTCAGCTCCTTCGCAATGCTGCGTGGGATCCAACTGTCGATGTCACTGATAAACAAGTTGGTCTATATAAAGAAGGGAAATGACTAGGCTGATACCTTGGCTATGGCATGTAGGATAAACGTGAAGATTAAACAGACATCAGTCCAGGCTAGATAAATCATTGGGGCAACCCAGATCCAACTGATCCTGTGGCCAAATTATCCATGCAGCATAGCCTGGGTCAAGCTGCTCCGCGATGCTCTCCAAAATGCGATAACCCCACCCTCTCATATACCAAAAGCATTCTAACGTTTGAACAAGTACAGAGAAGTAAGCTAGTAGAACTAGAACTTGAGGATTCAGCTTCTCGACCTGCTTTGTAAAGTCATCTTCTAAAAACCATACCCACCGCATGACGATATGCATTCTCCCATGCGTAACGTCTTGAGGCTGCTCGGCAGTTCCAAAGACATCACTAAAACAGCATACAAGAGACTCATAAAGTTCTAGTAGATTTGGAAGCCCAGAGGGTTGAGAGTTGTGAATCATTGTGCTTAAGTCGGCGAGAGGCTTTTCCCAAGCAATATATCCAGCTCTACCCACGGGCGGTGGTATGTTTGACGTGGTTTCCGGGGGAAAGGGACCAATAGGACCCGAAAATATTGCCGATAAACCCATGGTCTCGATGACGAAGCGAACGCCGCGAAAGAGATTCCACCAAGCGGTTTCAGTTCCATCAGCTTGAACAAGAAGGTGGCCTTTCTGAGGTGGCTTTGCGAAGGCGTAGTTACAAATAAGGACAGTGGCAATGTACAATGCTGAGCAATTTTCTCGTTTGATTTGAGGAAGCAAGTTGGTGACATGAGACAGAGCTATGGAGTGATGTTGCTCAGCCAATTGCTCATACTTGGTTACTTCCATGGTTTGAAGCCGCGCTAGATGGAGCGCAGAAAGAGCAAGCATCAGGTGAAGGATGAAATGATTGTCGAAAGCTAGGCGTGGGATTTTATCACGCCACATAACATCATCTCCAAAGGTGAGTGAGGCCACAGTAATGTAGTGATGATAAAGTCGAAGGTCGTCAACATTTAATGGCAAGCCTTGCTGGCTCGGCGTCCCGGGCGATGAGAGCTTGGGGTCGATGGCACCTAGCGCTAAAGCTCGGGTGGAAGTATCGAAATCCGGTGCCCACGTAAGGGGCCGGCCTCGTTGGCGTGGGCCAGTAGGAACGACCATTGTTTTTATTCCTGCATTGCTCGCAGAATCAAAGCTGCAGGGCAACGAGAGATGAGAGCATTTTTTGCAGGCAGGTTTGTTCTCATCACACTATGGCATGAGATCTTGTTAAGGGACGCGACAGTGGTAATAGGGGTCAGAAAAGCAACTCGGACTGACCTTGATCTTTCGCCGCTTGCAATTTTGGCAGCCATTTCGAGACTTCTTATGCGATCTACGTTGAAGAGGACGGCATGGACAGCGTGATCCTGCAGCATGGACATGTTCAGTCTCTTGAGTCTCGCTCATTGCGATACCGGGGACCGACAGCAGATTGTATTTGCTTATTGCAACTATGATGATGCTAACTTTTTGGCTGTTTTAGGAGAAGCCCGATGACAGACGCTAGGGCAATGGATTAACTAAACTCCACCGGCTGGATTTACAAGTGTCAAGGGCCCACATAAGTAGTTCGAGGGCGCCAGAGGTAAGCCACCGGATGCACATTACATTTAGTTAAGCTTTTTTTGTCTCTATAATTGTCACTGTAGTGTTTCGGCTAATAACCACATGAGTTAGCTATGTTCTGCATTTAAATGTTGAATCTTTTTTGATATTTAAAGCAACGTGTACCCCTAACTCTCGAGCAATATTAAAGTAAACAGCATAATAGTTCTGCTGCAGGTTTCTGTCTGGCTAGCACCCTCTAAGTAATAAATCATAGTAAAGTAATCTATCTAATAATTACCTAATTAGTATAGGATAGGGATGTTTGCTATGTTGCTTAATAAGAAAAAAGAGAAAGGACAGATATTAGAGTTTTGCTATTAAGCTACGTTATACTTATTTAAATAACAGCACCTAATAGTAAGATAAATACTTATAAAATAATTCTACTAGTAATGCTTATTCTATATTAGGTATATCTTTTTCTTAAGGGGGGGTCGATAGATTAAGTCTATTGAGTCGCGCCAAACACAATTTAACTGGAGGTAATAACACCACTTTAGCTAAAACTAAACCTCTAACACCCTAGGAATAATGTCAGCCCTGCGAACCTATAATTGCGGCGAGACTTATCCTATAATTTGTTACAATTAACATTCCTACTAGGATTGCATAAACGCGTAAGAAAATGAGTAGGAACAGAGCAAAGATGGCAGCAGGTGAGGTTAAATAAGATCCAAGCAAAATTATTCAAGGGGTTTATGTACAGCCATATTTAAACCAGCTTTAACTTAAAATTCAACACTTCAATTGAGATAGATTAAATATACAGAGATCTTAAATATTTCCTCCTTTGCAATTAAAGGATTTAAACGGGGTTTATTAGGTTAAATTCTATATACTGTAACTATATACACAAGCATTGAATAGAACATTTTTGCAAAGAATGCAGAAGAAAAGAGACTCCAAGTCTGGGATGATATACAAATAGCCCTTGGAAACTTAAGGGAGTTTCGACATCAATACAGGAGTGCACAAGACCAACATCTCCTCGAATCCTTAGCACTGCAGGAGGTGTTAAACCTGGCTTTCTGGGGATAAGGGCACAGAATCTGCTGCTGAGTCGTATTATCCGACTTCGTCACAACCACGGGTGTAGACATTGGCTCTGTACCATTCTCTACCCAAGCCCGCAGCTGGTCGAACAATGCTTCGGGCTGACCACCATTGCCGCCCCAGCAGTGTCCGAGAGCAGGTACCTGGTAATACTTATAAAAAGAAGTAATGTTGCCTACAAAGTCTGATACCTGGTTGTAATATTGAAGCGTGCCACCAGGGGAAATGCTTGGGTCAGCCTGGGAATTATTAGCTTGAAGCCAGATGTTAAAATAAATGAGATATTACCAGGCCATGATAAGTGATCATTTTTCCTCCAGCGTCTCTAAAGTCCCGTAGATCAATCTCATTGGTTTCAAGATTGGAGGCAAAGATCTGTTTGACGTGACGGAAAATCGCATCAAAATCTCGACTGGTGGCGTTCTTCAGTGTCGCTGTCAGGTCTTTCTTGACAAAAGCCCTCCAAGCAAACTCAACAGATCCTTCGCCTCCGCTCTTGCAAACTGTGGCGGTACAGTTGGTGGGGGCGAGCGTAGATAGATCGCTGCCTATCTCGTAGCCGGGGTACATGGACTTGCCGTTAGAGAAAAGGGGACCGGTCCACGAGGCATTGGCGACGGCGGCAGCGGCGTGGCTGATCTTGAGCTTTGACTTGGCACTGGGGCAGTTGAAAGGCTTCCCAACCTGTTTAAAAGGGTCAAATATGCGCCGACAAGCGTCAACGTTGCTGATGATGCCATCCTTGACGCCATCCAGCTCATCACAAACTGAGACAGCAAGCTGAGTAATAGCATTCAGCTCGCAATCGCGGGGGAACTGCTGGGTAGACTCCATATAGAATACAGGCCAGACGGAATTTATGTAGAATTCGGCCCAGTTAACTGCCGGAGCCGCCGCAATGATCCCATCATAGGCAGAAGGGTACTGTTGGGCAAGTTTAAGGCCTTGGCGACCACCTTGGGAGCAGCCATTCCAGTAGGAATACGATGGAGCTTTGCCGTAGAAGCCTTTGATCAACTGCTTTGCAATACTAGCCTTTCAGATTATTTCAAGTTAGTGCCACCATGCAGAATAGGGTCGGGCTTGGTATTCTTTACCTCGTCGTCGAGTGAAACTTGGCCAAAGTTCTGCAGCGCATTCGTGTTGATATTCCCAGGAGTTGTCAACAGCCACTCAACGGGGCTAGCGGCCTCGGGGATACCAGCATCCGTTGTAACGGAGGCATAACCATTTGCTACGGCGTTGATCATACCGGCGTAAGACAGTATATAGCGTCCTGGTGTCCAGCCAGAACCTCCAAGGGACTGCAGTCTTCCATTATAATTGTCCTCGCTGGGTAGCCAAGCTTCGGCGTGAATGGTATCGTTCTGGCCAGTGTGCGTGTAGGTGACGGTGACGTTGCAGAAAGTGACATTCTGGACATTCAAGGCTGGCTGTGAGTATGTCCAGCCATGTGGAACGTCGAAGCTATAGTCGGGGACAACATTCGCTTCGATGGAAAGAAACTCAGCCCCGAAGAGTGTTGGAGTCGCGAAAGCTGAGGCCACGCAGCGGCTCGCAATGTCGGAGCCGGAAACCATGATGCTTTGGGGATGCTCAATATGATAATCATAAGACATGATGGCGAAGCTTCAACTTAAGTAGTACTGTTCATGGTGCATCGAGGGCTCTCAGGCTGTCGTAATGCTTTACGATAACGATATCAGGATTCACAAAGAAAGGGGCCGATATTGAAGGTGGGTAACTTAAAAGCCCAACCTATAGTTTCCACCGAGGAGAGCAAAATTGTATTGTCAAGATGATACCTTTTTAAATTTGATCTCCGTCTTTTGATGGCATTATACTGGCGATCAGGGTTGTGGGGTATCGTATTAAACACGACAAATCCAGAGCGCTTCTGCATTAGGTTAGGTATGTGATCCTCCCCACTCAGGGGCCTTTGCGTTATGGGTCCGAATGCGTCACTGGTCTCGGTCCGACTTCCTGTTTTAGGCTTCAAGAACTACAAGGGTCGAAGCGTATTCAATACGACTGCTGGGCCATTTCACTGTCCAAAAATTTGTCTGAGCCTTGGAGGCAATAGCGTCTATGCCTTCGTCATATAAATGGGTGATCTACAGACTTGTGTTCTTTCTTCCGATCTCATCCATCACCTTTGCATTCATATCATTTCAACACTCCTTTGTTCGTTCAAACCTTCTTTCACTCTTTACTTAGTTCTTTTTATTCTAGTCCATCCCTCACTTTGAACATTATGTCTCAGGAATGGCAAAATAACCTGCTCGATTGTTCGCCTTGCGACTCTTGCTTATTGAGCACTTTCGTTCCATGCATCCGTACGTTATCCTCCTTTCGCCCGCCGAATATTGACTGACCAATCGCAATACAGTCTTTGGGCGTACCTCGTATCGCTTGCAGAATCCTTCTGCGAAACCTGAAAGTGTCAATTCTGATTGTGCATTGTTCTGTGGCATACAGTCACTGACTGGCTGCGCCTGGATGTCAGTAAACACCCATCCTTCCAATTTACAAGTGCGGGAGGAAGCTAACTTCCAACAGTTTCAATGTAATGAAACGGCGGGAGATTCGTGAGGCATATGGTATTGAAGGTAGCGGCATGAACGACTGCTGCACTTCCTTCTGGTGTCTTTGCTGTGCGCTTATCCAGCAGGAAAAGGAGGTTAAGTCCCGACAACTCCCATGCTACGAAACCGCCGGTTATCAGCCCGAAAAAGATGGCATGCGCATGCCTTGAGTGCCTCCCTTGACGTGGTTGATGCTCATACCCCCCATCACATACAATGGAGCTAGGCGAGGCTGAAGAGGAACTGCGAAAGTGAATAACCTGTCTCGTTTTATTGAGCGCTTACCAACGTAGGCTCATGCATCGGATCGAGCCATCTTCAATGCTAAGATAGAGTAGGCAGACCTATATAGCTCATAGATGATTGGGACCATACTTAGTTCTACATATGGTAATCCTCTAGTTAAGAAAACATCTAGTAAATTACGACCCTATAAATCCATTATTATCTATGGCATCCTAAAGCAGCAAACTTCCTAGTTGTCCCAAAGGATTTAAATCGCAGCATCTATTAAACTACCAATTCTTTACGTCCTATTCGGCTTTCTCTAACATTCTGATTGCCTTATTATACAATTCCATATGCAGAATTTGCCTTACCTACAACTGCAGAGTAGATATATCAGTGGTCATTTATCAGTCGTTCATGTTGATTCGAGTTACAGCGTCGGCTCAAGCCTTGTCACAGACGGCTGTTTACCCACCAGGCTTGACGGCAAAAACTGTTGAACATCGGATTTACATTAGTCCGCCCCGTAATGGTTATTCACATTCGGCTTGCTCGTCTCTCGTAGGTTAGTTCTTCATCCTCAATACAACATCATCACTTCACCTCACAACCAAAACAAGGCACGAATTTAATTGGGCCCCTGAAAGGGCCATTGGAGAGGTCTTTATTGTGACCATCAACCAGAATTCCGCACAAAGGCAGCTCAAGCTCTTCATTATGTACAAGATGATAAAGAAGCTCAACAATCAATACTTGGCATGCCTGTTAATCCCCGACTTTGCTTTTAGCTGTCGCCGTATCATAGTGCGTATCCTTTGCTTATTTACGTTTATTTTATCATATTGTGACTTCAGTCGCAGAGCCGGAAATAAAGCATCTCCACAATTTAAGCAAGCTTAATATAGAAACCGTCTACAGCGAGATTAAGCTAATAGAGCGCGGGTATGAACTACTATGAAAAGGAAGATTTAACCAGCGACTCAGTATCAGAAAGAGTTATTGATTAAATGAACTGTCTGGACGAGCGACTGTCTTTCATGGTACGAGTACCCCCAGAGATGGACGCATCACGACTGTATAGCCTGACAGCACACTTCACTACATGGAGACTGTCGCCACTCCCCGTTGCGATGAATACAACGTTGAGTACAATGGGCGCCGCTTCACCTACCTTGGTAACGGCTTCTCACAAACTGAGACCACTCCAGGATCAGATCATACTATATCAGGGAGAGGCATAACGGATCGAGCTGTTTTAGTAATCTGATGAGCAAGAAAGATATAAAGAGCCTATGGATGTCAGATTGCTGGGAAAACAGGACAAGAGTCTTTTAGAGTATGATTAAGTAGTAGCTATGAGAATGCCTAAATGCTAATTGTTTATTTGGTGCCACTTTGAGCTATATCCGCTAACGCAAAAAGAAACCTCAAGTAGACCTTGTGCCTAAGCTTGATTGGTGTTGGGTGTCCACTATCAACTAATAAAGACTAGTGCTTGGGGTCTAGACCTGTTCCTGCATGGGTACAACTTGCTCAGGCTGTCAATAGTTAGCAATAGTGATATCTAACTATCCCCAATGTTGCGGGAAGAGACGGCTATCGACCGCCAAGTGCGAAATAGTATGCAGAGCTGAGTCGAGTGAGGCTTTGTCGACTTCAGGGGCCAGGTATAGATAGTGAGCCCGCCAGTTTAATTCTCTTCCAGAGGTACCAACTTCTTCAATCTTTTTGCTGAGACCTTGCTCTGTAGTTGTCTTTACTGACTTCGTTCATGATGCAGCCCAAAATTGCTCTCGTAAGCTTGGCCCTGATTGGTTTTTCTGCTGGTGGTCCCTGCAAGCCTAGTAGCCGAGCCACTGTGAGCAGCCATTCTGCCACGTCGTCTGTCGCGACAATCGATGTTTCAGAGAGCTCCACGGAGAGCCAAACAAACTTCGACAGTCTCACCATCACATCATCTGCCGAGACCACTGAAGTTCCTAGCTTAACTCTCCCCCAGTCATCAACAACGACGGAAGAGGAAGCCATCATCATCACCAACGCTATTTTAGGAGGTTCCTTCGCCAGTCGTGACCCAAACAGCCCAAGTGGCCTCACAAACTTCGCCGCCTCTGGAAACGCTGAGTTCCATCAAGGTGGATGTTATCGTGCTGACGGTAGTATCGACGATGGCTGCGCTGCTTTGAGTGCCAGTGGAAACGGCAACACCAAGCGAAGCTTCCTTGGCTCTTTTGCTAGTATCTTCCAGACTGTGCGATCGATCCCACGAAAGAAGTACACTATCCAATTCTTTTATCTTATCAATTCAGCTGGGAGCCAAGGCTGTGTTGCGAGTGCGAAATTTGGTAATGCAGAGTTCTATTCTCAGCCTGCTTCTAACCCAGGAGCCTCGTGGGCCAGGGTGCTTGGGCAGGTTGAGGCTGTCTCTGATTTACCAATGTTTGCTATCTCACTGACATGCTCTGGTGCTGGTACTTCTTACATTCTGGTTGACTCAATCTTTATCTCCGACCAAGTAACCCCAGAAACTATCAATGACTACAAGCTTGACCTGGGTGGAAGCCCTCCTATTGAGACTACAACGGCGATCAGGGCTGAAGAGTCCCCTTTTCTCACAACAGGGCCCAGCAGATCAACCCACACTGATGGCTTAGAAAACACGAGCACTGTAATGCCCATCTCAACAGCCTCTCCAGAAGTCACTTCTTTGGCTGTCACTGACACCACGTCCACCGGCTCTGACCCTGAGACATTCAGTGCTGCTCACGAGAGCAGCGAGATTATGACAATCTCTCCTGTTGAACGCACTTCAGAAGGCCTCACTGACACTACGGCTATCACAACATCTCCGACATCGCTAGCTGCTGGAGGCACCAGTAAGGCCGAAACAACTGGCCCAGTATCACAAGACATTGGCTCTACTTCCCAGCCCGTCACTACAGGAGAACCTTCTCAACCCACCGACACTGCCTGCAAGCCAACATGTGAGACTATCGAAGACTTTTACTTACATCTCGATGACTTCGGTTGCGATCTCAACGGCGTCTTCGTGAATAGTGATGCCATTTATACCCTTCCTGGTGAAGAAGTTGATACGACTCAAACCCACTGGTACAACAGCAACGATGAGTGTGCTGAGATCTGCAAAAATCTACCTGAATGCATGTCAGCTGGGTTCCAGAGACTCTCGGGCAGGTGTTTCTTCTCCAACATACTAGTTACTCGAGACGACATACGCGATGGAAGAGACAGTCAAATGGTCCATTGGTTCGGTATGCAGTGCTTCACATGCGGCTGCGGTTCTGGCGACACATTGACAACTGCGATTCCTACCACTACCCTGGCACGCGAACCATCCAGTTCTATCACAACCGCTAAAGCTACTCAGCCAACAGGTGTTTGCCATAACAACCGCGGCCAGCAGTGTGAGATCAATCCATCAAGTGTTGAGAACAACGAATATGTCTGCATTGGTGGAGGCGTCTTCACCGGACAGTCCTGGACAGTGCCTCGTTCAATGTATCCCATGCAGGAGAACGCAGAGCAGTGTGCGGCCATCTGCGACACTCTGGAGAACTGTGAATCCTCTGGCTTTTTTGGCATGGAGAACCACTGTCTCTTTACAACCACCAAGATACAGACATCCGACTTTGCGGAACCTGATCCGAACTATGATGATCCCGGTCTGGACCCCAAAAACAGTGTTTGGAGCCATAGATCCTGCTGGACATGTCCAGCCTGCGTCCTGAGCAACGCGCCTCTTCCCAAGAGTCCAACGTGCAACTACAAACCAGGCGACGCTTGCACACGTACAAGCGCGGATGGTGTCATGTGCAACTACTCGGGAATGTTGCCCGGGACCTTTGGGATTGATGGTAGTATTTATCCTGACCAGAGTTCATCTAGCAAATGTGCTGCTATTTGCAGGAAAATGGCCTCGTGTTTGGGTTCTGGCTACAGGAACGGGCAATGTATGTTTTCAACCATGACACTTACGCCAGGTGCGTTTCTAGATAAGCACACATATGATCTTATCTGGGACGATCCGTCTTGCTTTGAGTGTCCTGGTTGTTCTACTTAGAAAGAGTTTAGCGTGCTATTATAGAGCTAATAGACTTGTATAATGAAGGATCCCTTGTCATTTCTATTCAAGTCTGTAACAAGCGTAGCTCAGAGGCAGTCAATGTGATCTTTTCCCTCTCGGATGGTTACGGCTATCATTGGTGCGGAAGAGATCAAACTTATGTAGTAATGAGGTGTTGGTCACAGAATGCAAGCTATCCTGTCAAGTCACTTGCGTGTGCAGATTTAACCAGCATTTACCATGCATTGATGGGATTTGACGGAGTCAGACACGGAAGAACTCCAGAGGTTATTATGTTAGACGTTACCTAAATGCATCCATTATTCCGGCTGACTTGAAAGTTGAGACCAAACTTGTAGTGAGAGCTTTCCGCTACCTACATGTGAATCACTTCGAAGTTAATCAGCTCTAGTGGCCCAAAAGCCACAAATCCAATATACCAACGATGACTACTAAATACCCTGTATTAGAGCAACTTTAATCATTCTTGAGAATAGCACTTTCGGAAATTCACGACTTGCGCACAATATTCCTGACGGCGCCGTTGAGATTGCCGCCAGGGATGTCAAGCTCTAGGAGTGATCAGCCAAGCATTTACCCAGCAGGGGATGTTCGCTACCCTCACCTCCACGGAAGCCTCAACCCCAGTATTTCTCTTACTGCTCTTGATCTCTCAACCCGGGATGCCTCTGTAGCCGGCTTTGACGTCGCAGTGACCCGAATTCAGGAAAGAGTTGGGAATTTCACGGCTTTATAGATCGACAATATCATGAACGAGCAGTGCAAGCATGCCGGATGCGTTCCTCTATTGAAAGAGGACTACTGATCTTCCGAGCCTGGCGACGATAACCACGATGCTGGCTTGTACGAGATAGACAGGTCGACAAGTATCTGCAACCCAGCTAGTGGCCTGAGGAACCATCCAAACCTTCACCCGCCGGCCGCCCACGTGCCAGAATCAAAGTTAGTCGACCTCAGGCGCATCATAGCTGGGCCATCTGTCACCACATTTTTGGCGGAGATGGGAGCCTCGGGCATGAGAGTAACAGGGCTAAATGTTCTATATCTATCTACTGTACACCATGATTTGAATTGGAGTAGTGGACCTCACCCCTTGATCTGGATAACTCTCAAGGTCAGGAAAGACTCTGGGCACTCATTGAAGAAGCCGAAGTCGTGGTAGATGGCTAGGGTTAATAGATTTATCTACACAATAATTGACGGTATTTAAACACATACCCAACATGAAGGCATTTCAATCATACCAACATGCACTAGTTATTGGAGATATGTTGTTTGGAGATACCTTTGGCTGCCTCTAAAGTAACCCCTATCACACTTGGGTGGCCAACGTTATTCCAATCTCGGCGTATGAGTATCACGGCACGGAAGCGAGTGTTAATTAGCTGGAGGTTGAAAGACAATTCAACCCACTGATACTATTATTATGTATACCTGGCTATATATATTATCCTCTAGGTAATGGAAGTAATGGTATTCCATGATCAGGCCCCTTATCTGGATCTCGATCATCCCTTTTGTGAATTAGGCTATCCATTAGCTTGCGGAAGTACTCAATAGAATTGATTAAAGATGTCCAGCTAGCCCCGAGTTCATCCTTTGGCATCAAGTGTGAAGATGACGCTGGCACTAAGATATCGGACATCGAGGTAGCAGTTGATGAGCGCCCTCTCATCATCTCACCCCCTTCTTTTAGTGTCAGTCTCGTATCATTAGATTGCCGAGCTGCTTTTCTTGCAAGCATGTATCCAATACTGAGCCCGATGGCAGTGCGCAAGAGGACGTCGGACCAACGAATCTCGTTGCCCCTGACATAACTCTCGAGCATTGTCGAAGAAGCGGCTCCTATCCCTGATCCCACGGTTGCACCTACGATTTGGCGGGTACTCAGGCTGATAGTCCTACTCAGACTTTGAGTCACGAGCTGGTCAGTGCCAGCGGTGACAAGGCCCACTGCGAATCCAATCAAGGCATCCCGCCCTACTTGTCTAATCCCATGGGTTGGCAATCTAGTGCCGCGACAGTTGCACCTGCAGAAACACTGCTAACAGCACCGGCTATTCCTCCCGTCAGCAAAATGGCGGCTGCAGTCCCATCACCAAGCAAGGCGCCCGCGACAGGCCCCAGGGCAGCTGTCACGATGGCCCCAACAAGACAGGACAGGGGTCTCTTGCTGCAGTGCGAATAGCTGCCAACAAAGCTATACATGGCTTCGGGGTCCTGCAAGCCGAGTTAGACTAAGAACAGTCATCAAGCAATTGCCGATCACTTACCTCGTTTACATACTTGTCACATAGCTCGGTCACCAGCTCCGCCCTGTCCAACTCTACCTCCCAAAGCCAGGGGTGCTTTCCCGAGTCAACGCGTTCGGTCCATAGGGCATATACCTGTACTATTTGGACCTGTTCTGCAATGTCCACGGCGTCTGTCACCAGTTTACTGTGGCTGGCATTGGCCACTTCTTGAGCCTCTGTGATTTGCGGCTGAAAGCTGCTGGATATTAGTGATAGCACTTCCTTCGAGGTTTCTTTAATAACTTACTCACTCCAGAAGGTTTTGCCATCCGCCTCAAGCCACCTCTTGATAGTTTTGAGGATATTTCGAAACTGGATTTCTCTAGCCTTGAGAGCGTCATAGGCGGGCGGCGTAAGTCCGCGCTTCTCATATCCTTTGATAAGCCATTCGAAAATGTCCGTCTCGGGTAAAGATGGGCTTGGCGTTGGGGCAAGGCCGATGACGGGAAGGACCGAAAGGGTTGGAGCTGGCCGCATCCGCGAACATTTCAAGACCTATGTCAAGACGCTATTCCAGATGGAAGACCTCCTGGAGTGGGATAACACTCACGTTCGCGTTTGCGTGTTAGCATCTCTCACCTACTTGTTCATGATCTGGAACCTCTAGTGCCGAATTTATGCGTCTCTGTGCGTAATCGAAGCGAAAAAGATACTAGCGAGTTCAACGTTGAGCACTACGAGACCTTTGTAACGACCTTTCGCATCCGGGGTTCAAAAGATGAAGAACGAGCTTAACACGAGGGCCATCAAGCTCAAGGGGATCTACGACAAGATGAAAAAGGATTGTATTGATGAGGCCTACTGGGTCGGCGTGGAGAATATCCCCGGTAATGCTGGTATTATCTACAAGGGTTGGACCCAGGTCAGGTACGAGGACAAGTACAATGGAACCCAATACGTTGAGAAGGTCTACGGTGGATTCATGGACCTTGCTTTGGACTCCAACACCGAGACAACGCGAGTGGAAAAGGAAAAGGAGTTCAACACACACAAGACAGACCTCGAGGATTCCGCTACTCGCTCGATCGCGAATGGTCTCCTCGTTGTCGACATGTGGAGAGATATTGTCAAAGAAGCTGAGCAGCTCTTGCGTCCCTATGCCCCCAAGGTACCACCAACGATAAACGTGAGTATTCCAGTATTACGCCAAGGATATCATAGTACTAATCATTCTCCAAAGAGCTATCAAGCAATTGAAAAGTCCAAGGTTCACAAGTACCTCGAGGATGCTCATTGGGTGTCATACGCCTACTCTGTTGGCACAAAGTTGGATGGCGACTCTGCTCTGTCCCCCTGGACCAACTGGATAGAGCTCAAAGTCGACGAAAAGGGCAAGGTTCAGTTGCCTGTCTTGACCCTACAGGACAGTGAACAGGTCGACGAAACCCGGCGAGTAGTCAATCCCCGCAAGTCCACAGACGCAGCACCAGCCCCTCCCCGACCAGAACAGACGGCACAATGTCAAATACTAGAAGAATGGAAAGCCCAGGAGATCACGGCCAAGGACGCAGTTCTTTGAGTAGAGCCGTGAGGGGGAAGAAGCATGGAAGGCATGTTGAAAGCTTTATTGTATGACAGGAACGCATGTGACATAGAATAACCTTAATAAGACATAATTTAGAGGCAGGTCAGCAGGACTTGAGGGTATTACATAGGTAATATATAGGATAAGCAAGGGCTAGGGTTTAGATTAAGGTTAAGCTTTACTATCTAAGTGCATAGATTAAGTGCAAGGATAAATAATAGGTTTTATTATATATTTAGATTTTATTAAAAGCTAAAAATATAATTATAACTACCTATATATATTGTAAAAGAAATAAATATATACAATTAGCAGTGTTGCCACTTATTAATAATTATCTGCCACTCAGCCTGCTTAATAGCCTGTTTTTTAAGTATCTCCTCCCACCTCTTTAGACAACAAACCCATGCGTTAACAAACCGAGCTTTCTGGCAGTCTTCAGCGTTCAAACAGTCATCTCTTGCCCTTGAATCGAGTGATACTACCTGATCCCGCATCTTCATTGACGAAAATTCAAGGTTTCGCTTTGTACTGCCTCTGTTCAGTAACACTGAATGTGCTTTGACCAACTCGACATATTGCACTTGGATGGCAGCCTGAACCTCATCTAGCTCTTGATGCCACTTATACATTTCCTCGCTAGGGCGCATTTCGGCAACCTGTTGATCTTGGGTGATTCTTCTGTAGAGCTCATTACGCGCACTTTGGTCAGCCATGTGCTCAAGTGAACTGGCCACAGCATGCTGCACTAAGAACCGCTCCACGACTGCCGCTGATGCGTACCCGACGTTACCACCATCCATGAACTCGCCGCCCACTGAGAGAGGAACCGCGTTTTCCATGGTTGCCTGGGTCACATTTGCAGCAGCATTGCCAGGGCCGAGCGCAGCGGAAGCCGAATCAACCTGAGCTTCGGCGCCGTGGAAGAAGCCATCAGCGAATGCGCTGGGATTTGCGGCAGCTGAGTCGGCTATCTCCCCGAGACTTGTTGGCGGATCGAAGACTAGCCCTTGGGCTGATGCTCCCTCAACTCCCATGGCTGAAATGTCGCTGAGCAGCGCTGATGTCCCAAAGCCAATACCAGCCGTTAACACATTGATAACGATAGGTATCACACGATCTCGTAGATTGCACTGATACGGCGTGATTTTGTATTTCTTGATGATACCATTGATCACTTCTAGCTTTGAGCACGCTACCCAAAGCTGTCGGAAACCGACAAGGGATGTGAAAGTCGACAATCCCATGGTCGGAAGCCAGAGGATGGCGCCCATCCCAATCTTGGTAGAGTAGCCGTATATTTGGCGGTTCTTGAGCACCTCTCGCTCTCTAATGTCGTTCATTCCCTGGTTTGCAACCAGTGCCTCGAGCTTCCTCTCATATTCGAGGCGGTTGAAGTAAAGCGATTCTTTAATTTTCATTTTTTGTGTCTGCTTTTCCGTCGCTTTTCTTATGACTGCTTCCAAGACTCACATTTTAATACCTTGAACCCCTCTTCTCAGATTTCAGCCTTGAAGGGGCCTCAAGGACCTAATTCATGTAGATATCATGACATGGCGTTGTGGCCGAGGCTGGACCCGTCTCAGGCGGCGCCACCATAACTGGGCCGTCCCCCCAATCCTTTAGGCGCCATAGACAGCAAACCCAAGTCTTAGCCACTTCATTAGCCGCCTCCCGCCGGGGAACGGAGACTGAAGGACCAAGTAAAGTCTATTCTGTCACAAGGCTGACACTTTGATGCCAAGTCAAGAGGCAGAGGTCTCCTCCCACGTCATGGCAGCATTTTCCCGCATTCAGCCCTACTACAGTACTACTGTAGGAAGGGCTCAATATGGTGTGCCGAAGAATCTGGCCTGTGCACAGGGCGAGGGTCTTCCATTTAGGCAAGATCATCCCCACCTCATCAGCAAGCATTCAGCCACATTCTCCCTTTTTGCTCCGACCTGTAATTCTTTCAAGAGCTGGAGCACATTCCGGCTCCGCCTTTTAACGGAGGACGCCTGATATTTTTTCTTTTCACCAAACACTACGAGGTAGAGGCTTGACAAGGGGTTAAGAGTTAAGCCTAGTTTCTGAACGAAAAGAGCCATGGCTGCTGTAGGTAGCTTGCTATCCTTTTGTTGAGCACTTGATCCATGCCTTAAAAGGTAGAGTATTATTCAGGCTGATGGACCGAAGGCGCCGACCTAATTACCCAAAGGATGAGCCCTTGGTAAAAGGCCAAGATACCACCACAAGCCCAGGTCTTACCAACGCCAGTGCATCGGTGTGTCTGTTCTGTTCGTAGCCATATGTGCCTCAACAACCCCCCATTGGGTGGCCCAGAGAAGTAACTTGGAAGAAACGTTGGTTCTGGAGCCCTTGAAATTCCATTTCATGAGCCAGGGATGGAATTGACATTAACAATGTTCAAGAAGGCCCCCATTACTACATTACTCCAGGAAACTGGCGTGTGGGGCGATTGAGTTTGCCCAAGGAGAGGCAATGAAGTTGTGGTGGCAGCTATGGTGGAATTGATGCGTGTTGTTGATATGCTCCGACAGTGTCTGCGCCATCGAGTTGTTTATCCTGCGAGTAGCACATCCGCTTCTGAGTCTGCCAATGAGCGAGCATTAAACAACCGAGGACCAATCTTCATCCTTGTTACAAACTTGCCGCTCTCTTTCGGAGGTCCGCTTGCCATCTCTACCTTAATGATTGTTCTCTCAGCTGCGGGAACTGATCATCTCTCGACTGTTTGGCGTGTCTGTTTTAGTATCGGCATTCTCCTGCTGCTCACTGTCTTCTACTTCCGTACACGTATGCTCAACTCGAAGCTCTACCGGCAGGGTGCAATCAAGCGGAGGGTTCCTCATGCCCTTGTCATTCGCTACTATTGGAAAACGCTCATCGGTACTTGCGGTGCCTGGTTTCTGTACGACTTTGTTACGTTTCCAAATGGGGTCTTTTCCGGTACCATCCTCGCCTCCGTGGTGCCCAAGGGCAGCAACACCCTTTTACACACGGCAGAATGGCAGCTCTTACTCGGTTGCATTGCTCCACCCGGTGTATTTATTCGTGCTTGGATGTGTGACAGAGTTGGCAGGAAGAATACCATGATGATAGGGTTCGCGGGTTACTTGGTGTTTGGTCTGATCATTGACTGTGCATATGACAAAATCACCAAGATTGTACCCCTGTTTGTTGTTTTCTATGGTCTGATGCAATCTTCTGGAAGTCTTGGTCCTGGAGATATGCTCGGTCTGCTCTCGTCCGAGAGCTACGCCACAAGTGTCCGCGGTACGTGCTACGGCATCAGCGCAGCTCTGGGCATGACTGGAGCAGCTATAGGAACTCAGGTTTTCATGCCCATTCAACTAAACCTAGGAAATCGCTGGACATTTATCATTGCTGCAATTTGCGGCATAATGGGAATTTTGGTGACATATTTCTTTGTCCCGAATGTCACCGGAGAGGACTTGAGCAAGAATGACAAGAGGTTCCGTGAATACCTTGAGCATCATGGATGGGACGGAGCGATAGGAGAAGGGGAATTAAAAGCTCCTGCTAATTATCTTGATGCAAGCATCTCGGAGAACAATGGTATTACGAAGAAGGCAGAATAAACCTCTAGATAAGCATTAGTAGATCATCTGATCAACCTTATGGAAGGTTTGATTTCTACCGTGCATAGACCCGACTGCGAAGCCAGTTGAGTGGAGTGGTTGGGCAATCTCGCTGCAAGCATACAAAGAGGTTACAAACAGAACGAGGGAGACTATTAAAATATAGACCGCGCTATACAAGTATCACAACAGGCACTGCAAATAATGGATGGAATGATGCTTAGAGACTATCGAGGCTGTGTACTCTCGCAAATCACTCGGTGGACATGCTTTTGCTACCGATCAGATGGATACACTTGACGAAGCTGTTAGATTAACATCGCGAAGCTCGCGACACCACGTCAACGAAGGACGGAACAAACGCCGAGGTCGGCTAAAACCTTGCACTTCGACTGGTTCAAAGACATGCGGCCAGCCAGGTAAACGAGGCTGTTGGTATTACTGAATCCATACTTGAATACACTCACGATAAGCACCCTATTCCGCCGCACTTATAAAACCCCCTTGGTGCTTTGCACCATAAACAGTATACGAAAGGAGTCTCCAAGAAGGAGCTTGAAGAGTACTAGAGCTTTCGTAGGAAGCCCTCTGCAGCTCTGACTACCCTTCGGTCTTGTACTGCATTGCTATTAGGGAAAATATAAAGCAAAAATGCTAAATAGTAATTAGTTAAAAACAGAAAACGCAATACATACTAATAATTCTTAATTAGGAGTTATAATATAATATATTAAATATACTTTAAAACTTAGTAACACAGAGGTATGTCACATAATCCCTACTACAAGTCCCTTAATAATAGTGGGAAGCATAATCACAAGCTGGCATAGTATGCTACTGTGCCATAGATACCTCCACCGGATCCTCCAAGCGGTCATATAATCTGGGGCATAGTCCAGCCAGAGTTTTGTATCTCGTTCTGCTTTTGAGTTTGGGAGTAATGGCGTCGTATGAAATCCAATATTCCCCATATCGATATACCAGACCGTAGTCCAGAGGTATAAGGCTCCAAATGTACTCGGATATTCTTTCCAGCAAGCCTCCCAAAGTTTCACTGCATAAACTTCAACTGACGTCACTGGTACCAAGTCGTCCACCACGGAGCTGGATGGCGGGTTTAGCCTGCCGAATTGATTTAGAACCTTAGTTCGGAGCACAAACCGCTGTGGACTCGTATGGTCAAGAATGCGGTAAACTTCATCAAATGCTTCCAAAAGGCCGTCGAGGCCGTCACCCTTTTTAGGCTTGCCTCTCGTAGCTGGTATATTCCTATTCGGCGAGTCATTTAACCCTCTTCCGGTGTATTTTCGCTCTTGGAGCAGCCAAACTCGGTCGCGGAATTCTTTGTCGAGCTGCCAGCGACGCTCGAAAACGAGACGTTCCCACAGAAGAAGGGCAAATACGGCATCTCTACCAATTAGAAAATATCCGGGGCGTAATATTCCATTCCTGGTTGGCAGCGCTGGCCATCTCTCGTGTACGTTGGGATGCAGGTATAACCAAGAGCCCAGTCTCTGAATCATCTTCCTGTCATCGTCGATATTTTCAATAAGGCTTGTCACGATTGTGTGAGCAGCTGCTCTGCAGTGCTGTATTTTCCAATCCTTCGTGTCCATCGGTTCCAAGAACTGTTTGTTGGACTTTAGGAGTTGTTGCTCGCTGTCGATACTGTAGCTGATCACTGGGCTAAAGCCGGAACTGTGATAGGAGCTGTGATATGGAAGGACATAAGCCATACTAGTAGCATCATGGGACACCAATGGAGCTCTTATGTCTTCCATTGCATACCGATGAGCCAGGTGTGTATCGTAGTTGGAGACACGGTAGGAGACTGCTAATATAAGGAAAAACATGGCTATGCAGGCAAACGTGAGCATTCCAAGAACGTAGAGCTTTGCCTCCAGAGCTCCAACGGCTGCCCGGACTGCTGGGAATACAGTGAGAATGAAGACAATTACTGCCTCCCAATAGGGTCGTCGGCATAATTTACCTAGGTAAGTAGATTAGCGGTCCTGGAAGTTGAACCTAGAGAACGCGGGCAGCACAGGTAGTATACATACCAACACTAAACATCTGTATAATACGCCGAATAGCCCACCAGATGAAGACTCCGTCTAAGATCCAAGGTGAGAATGCAAGTCTTCCCCAAAATTCGTATCGGTACCATCCGTGGAAAATTACTTCGATACCTATCGAGGCGCAGTGATCCCAGTATAAGGCAGAGACTGGGATAATAACCGTCCAGGAAATACTGATTAAGCCCATCAGTATCCACATCACATCATCTGTGGAGTGCCACCACCTGCGGCTCAATGTGTAGCCGCTATGCCGCACATAATACTGCCAAAAAAGCAGCAATACAGAACCGCATATTGCGGTACTAAGATGAAATGTGTTACGAAATTCAAGCTCGGTTTTGTCGTATGCAGAGGCCGTCGGGTTCGTCGAGTTGCACCGCTGGCCGTGGCTTTTAGTAACGGCCTCGGAAGCTGCCTCTGCCAGTGGTGCTGAAAAGGCAGTGGGGATGGCAGCCAGGAGACTAAACCAGTTGGGCTTCATCTAGTCTTTGATGAGTTCTCTTGCAGCTAATTGATGAACAAGGGCGTTGAAGTTTAGATAATTCAAGACGTAGAAGGGATATTATCGAGATTGACTTGCAAACGCTCCAACTTCGCCAGAGGTTTGCAGCTACCCGTGCATATCAGTTCCAGCAACTCTGCTGACATCTATTATTCTCCATAACGACCTCTATCCTTGACATTACAGTCGCCTGCATCGCCGAGCTGAAACCTTGGTTGCCCTTCGCTGGGCTTACTAAGGAAACAAACTGGCGTCTACGTAATGATGCCATCTACTGGTTGGATGGTCAGATCACAAGTCCAATGTAGTTTTGTTGTCACCCTTCTTACCTCGTTATGACGGAAGCAAGGTTTCAATCAGGTCATAAGACCCGTGCGGCTAGAAAGTTTCGGACCAGCAGGCTGTGTCATTCAATTCAAGTGGCTCTTGCTGATGATAATACATCGATAATCAAACATCGGCCGCACTTTGAGGTCAGTCAATTGGTAGGTATACTACACTACAAGTTTATTCTGTTGACATGTGATTGCCTGGGAATCGGAGTTCCACATAACTCACATGTTTTGGTACTTATGCAGTCGTGAGGTTTATTATTGTATTATCGGCCGAGCAAAATAGATAGATAGCTTCTCGATTATATAGATATATATCCATATACCGGTCAACATGGCCCCTTGTAGGTTGTAAAAATCTCCCAATATATCCAGTTGCTTTACCTTATTAAACGATTATTACATATTAAATAGTTAAATGGGGGTAAAAGACTATAAATTTTTATTAGTCTATAACCAGGAACGATCCCTGTCTTATGTTAATATACTTAAGTCGGCTGATTTTATAAGCTAGCTTAACCCTGCCCCTTGTATTAATAAATATTACTGGATGTTGTTGGGGGGATACGCAAATTGGATGGCTCGGAGCCTATATGGCTTGACTAGATCCTCTTCCTAGTCTAATAATAGAGTACTAAAAATAGATTTTATATGCCTGAAGTACCTTTAACAGAGGAAAGAAATAAGACAATCCGAATAGCTTCTGTGAACTCTTAGGAAGAGCCACGTAATAATATTTTTTATAGTTCTATAATTGTTGTCATGTTGAGTTATTAAGCTGATGAAACTGGAATTATCCCTCTGAGTGCCACAAGCCTCCACTAGGGTCAAGAGATGTATCGGCCGGAATTTGAGCCAATGGACATATACCATCTTCACTCGATTAATATTTGATTCACTCATATTCTGGCCGATACCTCTCTTGACCCTAGTGGAGGTTTGTGGCACTTAGAGAGATAGTTATATTGTTCTAACTTTATGTAAGCTAATATACTTAAATTAACTTCATAGGTGCCATGTGACCCAACACCACCTGTACAACTCGTATAAAATCAGCTATGAAAGTTTATATCTAAGTTAAAGAGTTACTCTTAACCTAATCTTCCTACTAGCTAGGACTAGGGCTATTGTAAAACTTGGCTGAAATTCCCAGAGGGGGATAGCAGTGTAAAGCCGATGGGCGGCGTCGAATAAATAAATGAAATTGATTACGGTCCCCGGGACCCTAGCCTTATAAATCTAGGTAATGCCCTGTAGATTTATTTTCTTATGCACAGGCCACACCCAAATATTTGGAGCCCCGTACCGGCCTTCACAATGACGCCTTCTCTCTGGGTATGTATTACATTTCCCGCAGGCTTTAGCGCATGCAGAATGCGAAGAAAGAGATGAGGGCGATAGAGGGAGGCACTAGTGAGAAAATTATTCAGTCATAGCCAAACTCAACTATACGCAGAGTCCTCAATGTTAGGGGCTTGGTCCCCTGTAAGTGATAAGTCTGTAAGGCAGCTGGTCCACCTGCTTGATTGCAACAATTGCAAACGACCCTGAACCTTTTGTCCTACGGCATAGCGGTTATGGCGCCCGCTACTGTGACTGCCATTATACGAAAGTCAAAGCACATGAAGGGAAACTTGGAGCAGGATCGTTCAATTCACCACGACTACAAGCATCACAAAAGTGGCTAGATGGATGTTGCTAAGGAGACTTTGGGAATACTAATTTTATTTGCGGCTTGCCAGATGGCCTTAACTTAGTTATTATGTTTTTTTTATTTTTAATTGTTTATAGTATTAGGGAGTAGGGAGAGAAGAAATGATAAGTCGAATGTAGCATTGAAATGTGTGGCCATTCCTTTCGGTTAACACCGTATTATAGATCGCTATCCCTCAAATACATAAAACACACTGCATGTTGCGCCCCACTTCTAGACCTTTGATAGTTAGCGCTGTTCTTAGGGCGTCTTAGCGAGCATAACCGTTAATGTCTAAGAAGTTTACTTACTCCTCAGGCAAGGAAATCCAACCCTCACACAAACAGCCTAGGATAGGGTTTGGCCTCTAATGATAATATTGCTTAGTTTAACGCCCTTATTACCACCGCCCTAGAGGTTTCCACACCCTCATAAGATAGTATGCAGGCATACGCTATATTTAATTCTCTAGTTAAAGCCATAGATTCTGTATCATCCTCAGGAAGTTACGGCTGCTTTCTACTTAACGGAAGAGTCACTTTAATAAACTCGAAATCACATTTGGCGTCTTAAACTCTCGACGTCGAGCTCACTTCAGGCACCTATCGCATATACTTATTCTCACCTTATACTGCTGTCTGAATTAGATCTTCTGCGACCTAGCATTCCGAAAACTAATTAATTTACCAAACCGTTTCCTCATCAGTAGCGCCAACAAGTCGTCATATTCTAGATCATGGCAACTTCGCCGCTCAATTTAGCTGTCGAATTGCTCGGGAGCTATCGAAACCGCCTTAACAATGGGTATCAGACAACGTTAGACCATTTTGACGCAAGCCAAATCTACGAGCAGCTTTGCCATGGCCGCGGGATCTTTACTATCCACAGACTGCGTCTTCTACCTCCATGTCTAATCAGTGGCTATCGTCATCATCTGAGAAAGCGGACACAGAAGCTTAACAATGCATTGAATGAATTGGAGAACGATATTTCTAAAATGGAGGGTTACTGTCCGAGAAAGTGGATGAAGAGGTTTTACAAGCTATTGAAGCAATTGTGTAAGCGAAATTCTAGGCCAGACCCGGTAAAGATGGCTGAGAAAATTATCGAAATAATCGAACACCTATTGTGTGCCATGGAATTACTGCGCTGTTATATGGAAAGTCGTGATAAGAGGAAACGAAAATGGCGGAGTCCGGTAAAAGCAAAGAATCGTATGCTGGATGGTATTGGGAATAAGATCGTGGAGATTGTTCAGAGATATGTTCCGCATGTGGTAACCTAGTCGCAAGACTATTGCTGTAATACGATATTATAGCGTCTGACATATGTACGCCTGACTAATATATAGGTGCAGGGTTAGATCTTAGCAGTTATTATAAGAATTAATAGTAGGTATTAAACTGCTTTTTATATTAGGTAACTAGCGCGGTGCTAAGAAACAAAAAGGTTATTTATCTTTTTTATTAGGGTTAAGTAAGTAAAATCTAACCACTACGCCATGGAGTAAAGATTGGGCTATAGTCGATATTATAGCAATTACAGGGATGCTTACAAGCGCCTATAGGAGTCTACGGCAAGCCAAGCCGTAACAAATTCTAAATGCTTATCTTCTATACCAGTAACGAGACGTCTTGGAGAAGCAAGGGGCATAGAAGAAGTACCTGTCAAATGTAGATGTATATTAATGATGATGTATGTTATGTCGCCAGCTCAATCGCTAATTCTCGCCCCTTACTAACGTAGAGTGGTTTCCCTTGGCCCGCCATTGGCTTTCCGACTCTGGCGCTAGGCGAAATTGAGCCAAGACTGACGAAGCTAGGCAATCGAAGTCAAACCAAGCATTCAAGCGTTTTGGTTGTTCACTGTCGAATAGGTTTTACATCAATCACCAGCCGAGAGGTGTTGGCGATGTAACCATTTAAGTATCCCATGTGTGTGGCACTGCTTTAAATTGCCCTTGCTCCAGCCGCCCTAATTTGGCAGAACAAACCTTGTAACCATTAACCTTTGGCAGAGTTGAATATACGAACGTCATGGAGTCCGGCATCTCCTTCAGGCTCAAGCCATGTGAACGCCACTGCTGTGGGTCAAAAATAGCTGCTACAATAAAATGCCACGCCTGAGGCAAATTAGTGGCCTTGTAAGCTTCTACATGTTTTCCCGTGCCCACATCTGTCCATGGGTTCGTAACAAATGCACGAGATGGCTCCAGCAGATATTCAGATCGCCACGAAGGCATTGAAGCTCTTAGACTTCCACCAAAAGCGCTTGCAAGTTTTCGTTGTCGAGGAGAAAGATGGCATGCCGTTGAGAAAGATACCACTGTATGCAGAGCTTTCAATCTTTAGCCCGAGAGCGTTCAGCGACCATAGCGACATCTTGCAGAGCAGCCAAAGGCTAGACGAGATTAAACGAAGCGCCCATCCCGCCTTATTGGAGGTCATCCTCTCAATCATCGATTCTGAGATAGACTTCTACTGGATTCGAAGCAATGGCGGCCAAAAGAAGTTCAACGATTTGGCCTCCGCCATCGGAGAGCAACTTGCAACCATGGAACTCCTGTCGCCAGAGATAGAGCCTCCCTCCGGCGTTCGTGAAGATTTAGCGGCAGCCATCGCCCAGAAGGCTAGGATGATGGACATTCCAAGACCTCCGATCAGCTTCACTAAGATTATATCACTCGGCTTGCTTGCTACCGATCATGTTGGCTTCGCGTCATTTGATCTAGACCGTCTGACAGTACCCGAACTGCCTGAGGAGCCTAGCGATTCAGAGCGTGAACTCTTTGACAGCCTTGAAGTACAGTTCAGCATCTACCATAACGTCCTGCACGAGCACAAGGTCGATGTTCTCCCGGGTGCGACAGTCGACACAAACACCATTGTTTTTAGACTAGAACTCTCCACAAACGAAGGCGTTCCACGAATGGCGCTGTCGCTTCCATCATTACAGTACCCCTCCTTGTGGGATTGGCAGATATCGCCGGGTTCTTTCGCGGCCACTCCTCAGACCCTCATTGGTGCTGACGGCTGTGAGACTCTGATACCATCAAATTTGATTGCCATCGAAACACTTCCCCTCCGACAAATTCAGCGTATCATTGGCTCCAGCGGGCTTGAGCCGGTGTCAGCAGAGTATCCAATAGCGCTGATTGTCGAGTACATGGTTGAAGTGGTGCCAATTGGGCACTCGCTTGGCCAGATACTGTACAGTCTTCCACTAGCGCCAGGCGAATCCGTTCGCCTCGCAGTTTTGGACTGGCGAAGGAATGACAGTGGGACACGTGGTGAGGCTACAAAGTTGGATGAAGGTCTAGTCCATGACCAGGCGAGATCGCACCATCACTGAACTGCTCAATGGAGCTATCGATGAATGGCAACGAGGTGGCTTTGTCATGGGAGGCATTTCGGACGGTGGTGGAGCTTCTGCCTTAATGGGTGCGATGGGAGCTTCTGGAGGAGCCATGGCTTCTCTCGGAGGAGCGTACACTACCTCCAGCGGAACTCGAGACATCTCAGTCTCAACGATGCAGAAGGTCGTGGACAAAGTCCACCAAGCGAGCAACGCTCTCCGCGCGCTGACGAGTACCGTTGTTGTCAATACAGACCAGCAGGAAAAGCAAGCTGTCGAGACTCGCTCGTTCGCAAACAACAACCGAGGCCACACCATGACTATTCTGTACTACGAGATACTTCGCCATTTTCTCGTCACCATCAAATTCAACGGAGTGTGTGAGGGACTACTTATTGACAGAGACAAGTTCTCATGGAGGAAGAAGCAGGAACCTATACCCCGAGAACCTCCGGTAGGGCCAAGGCCTCCTTTGTGGTCCTTCACCAACAACAGCTTTCTCATAGCGAAGCGGCACATCCTACAGCCTGCACTCCTTGACACAACATTGAACCCAGCGGCTTTCGATGCGTTGGTCCGCCTACAAGTTCATTCTCGGCAGGCCTGGATCAATCGGCCTCCACCACCACAGTGGGCTGGCGAGCTTCGTTTTAGCTCCTTCAGTGTCCATGTGGGAATCGCAGAGGATAGTGAGAGCCAAAATACGATCTTCCTCAAGATCAAGTATTTTGATGGTCGTCTAGAGCAGCTATCCTGGACAGTCAATCCCGAAGGTGTTGGACCTTTCCTCACAAACATCAATGATACCAACATGGGTTTGAGATTTGGGAAGAAGGAGTCCCATCTAAGAATACGGTCCCAACCCTTTGTTCCTGGATCTGGGCGGAAATGGGGAGACCTTCATCAGTTCAATTTCGCCGTTGCCGACGGGGATCGGTTGGCTTCTTGGAACTTTCTCGAGATTGTGGGTAATGTTGAAGGCGGCGGCCCCATAACTCTCTTCGGTCCCACACAAGGGACTTGGAAGATGGAGAAGAAGCTGGACGAACAGAGTGTCGATATCATACGTCCCCCAGATGTCCCGCCTCCACCGCCCCCTAGCAAGTCACCTGAGCAGTCACTTTCGCCAGAGGAATATAACTTGACAGAAATGCTCAAAGATCACCTCTCAGTGGAGCAGGAATACTACAATCGGGTCCTCGACCTTTCAATCCAACCACAAACGTATGCCGCCGAATTTGAGTGCTTGCCACTCGAAGTGCCCCCAGGAGGGAACCTTTTGGATCATGCAAGTCCAACGCCGCTCGAACTATTTGGAAATAAGATTGCTTTCCCAAGGATCCGATCCGAGGCCTCGGATCGCAACAAGATTGCCATCAAGCAATTGTTCCAACCTCAATTGCAAGCTGAACAAAGACTTATCACGATTCCAACGAGGGGAGTATTTGCCGAGGCGAAACTAGGCCATTGTAATGTTGCCGAGGAGATTGACGGCACTCGGTTCTGGCAATGGGATGAGCATCCATTGCCAGAGAACGCTCCCGAGATCGCACCCGTTCAAACAGTCACACCAGAGAACAATCCACCGGGTTTAGCCCCAACCAGTTTTCCAGCGTCGATCGTCAACATTCAACAGCCTCCCGCAGCACCAGACCCACCGGTACCGCAGCCATTCTCAGGGCCTTGACCACGCCAGACGTCTTTAGAAACATGTCTGGTGCTCAACAAGTCCAAGACATGCTGAAGAGCCTAACTGAGGGAGCTGTAGCACTGGCGTGCAGGCTGGACGGCGGACCCTTTATCTCTGCTGCGAGATGAACGCCAAATTAACTCGCCCGGACATCACCACGTAAGTCAAGAGTTTTATGCGAAAGAAACCTGTGTTTGAGAATTTTCTGAAGCCGCCGGGTAATCAGAACATCCTCGATGCCGCTGCTGATGGGCCTTTTATTATGCTCAATCAGAGTGAATATCGAAGTCGCATCGACACCAATATCATTCAGCTGCACAATGTCCGCGTCATGAATCTCAGAGTAAGTTTTGAAGACATGATTGTACCGCTTGGCCGTCTACAAGACAAGGCTTCTCGTAAATGGCTCTGGGACTCTATTGCCAGCCCAATCTTGGAACGGCTTGGTATTGGCTTACTATCGCCTAGCGCATCCTCGCCTTGTATCTGGTGGATTCCTACTGGCGCATTGAGCAGATCGCCGTTCCACGCAGCCGGTCGTCACTTTGCACCCTTTGCAGA
>JAAIJJ010000514.1:62650-93419 GCA_020976545.1 Fusarium sp. Barmshour
ATAAAGAAGTTATATTAATAGCTAATAAGATAGAATTTATAAAAGTGCTAAGAAATATAGTTTTTATATTAAATATAGTTATAAAGTAACTACTAGGTTTACTTAATAATTCTAAAAATTACTAATAACTCTAGTATTTACTATTATAACCCTATCTTGACAGTTATAGATAGAATTAGTTAGTTTATAGTAACTGTGTATTATTAGTTAAAAATATAGGGTGTATATAACGTAACTGCTAGGATTATAATAAGTAAACTTAGTAATAAAGGATATATAATAATATTTTAATAAATTAAGTAGTCTCTTAAAAATATATATATTATATCTTAAATTTATATTATATCTTAAATTTATATTATATCTTAAATTTATATTATATCTTAAATTTATATTATATCTTAAATTTATATTATATCTTAAATTTATATTATATCTTAAATTTATATTATATAAGGTAATAAAGTCTAGTTTATATATAATAAAATAATATTTATACTTATCTTATTATTTAGTTTTAATAATACTTATATAACTTCTTACTTAGCTAGTTTTCTATAAGTAAAAATAAAACTTACTTTATTTAAGATATTATTATAAAGCCTACTAAGACACTATTTAGTCTAAGTTATATTATTATTAGCTAAAGTCTATAATAAACAATCTGCCCCTATTTATACTTACTTTAGCTAGCTATTTTAGCAAACTATTATAAAATTAATAAGGATACTATCTAGTTTAAGCCCTCCTTTTATTAGTTTAAGCTATAAACTAAGTAATTAAGATATAATAATATTTTATAAGTAGCCTCTAAGCTTAGGTTATATTTTTATCTTAATACTAAGTTAAATGCTTTCTTTTATATATTTTTAAGCTAATAATAAAAAGAAAATAGCTTTATAATAATTAATTAATTACTTACTTTCTTCTCTATTATTTTAGATATATATTACTAGATATATTATTATAATTAAATTTTAATAAAATAACATACCTTTATTAACTAGCTGCGCGAATTCCATCAGGTCCCCTAGGACTTAAGCCTGGGGGGAGCCCGATTTGCATGTCCTATATATAGATTAAACGACCCGAGACATGGGTTGATGGCTGATGCCGAGAAGACTCCGGGCCGTCAACGAAAGATGTACATGAACCTTCTGCTTGTGGGATGTGATGTTACACTCGACCAAGCGGGAATTCTCTCTTCTCGGGCTAAGTCTCGGGCAACAGCCAGACCACGAACAGCAGAACTTGGAGTTTGCGACGGTCTTTAGAACTCTTGACTTCTTTTCTAGCAAGTTATTAAAGCCGCCTTTCCCAGAACTGATCTCATACACTGCAAATTGGCTTAATCGGCGTTTGTTCAAGGTCACACTAGCCTGGAGTGAAGACGATCATGGCCCTATCGGTTCTTTGGCTGGCAGCCTTGATTGGGTTGGCAATAAGCCTCGATTTGCGAGGGTACACCTTCACTCATCATCCAGATCTCACACAGAGAGCCGCAGTACAGAAGATTGTAAGTCCCCCCTTTTTCTGCGCTCTACAGTTATTTTTCTATATCGAAAGGGGAAAGAGTATAAATATTCGACCTTGGCTGACGATATCTACCCACAAGGTCTCATGGGACGAAAGGTCTCTTTTCATCAATGGAGAGCGAGTCGTTCTATTCAGCGGCGAAATCCACCCGTTTAGGTGAGGCAGTCCGCTGCGTTCCCCCATTAAGTTCTCTCTTGACTCACAGGCTAGGTTGCCCGTTACAACCCTGTGGTTGGATTTATTCCAAAAGCTCAAAGCAGCGGGCTTCAACTGTGTTTCCTTTTACACGGACTGGGCTCTTCTTGAGGCAAAACGGGGACATTACATAGCGGACGGTATCTTTGACCTAAACCCTTTCTTTGACGCAGCGAAGCAGACTGGAATCTACCTCATCGCCCGCCCAGGTCCATACATCAATACTGAGGTGTCTGGAGGCGGTTTTCCTGGCTGGATGCAACGTGTCGAAAGCCCTTTCCGCGCTAATAATCCGAAATATCTTGAAGCGACGGACAAGTACAAGCTTTTATCCTTTCTTGTTACCTTTATTCCCTTCGCCTCGGCACCTCTTCTGACATGAGTTCCCATCAAGTTACATGAAAAACATGGTCAAGACCATAGCTCAAGCACAAATCACCAATGGAGGCCCCATTATCCTCTTTCAACCTGAGAACGAGTACAGTCTGGTGCGGAACAAACAACTCTTTCCAGACGGAAATTACATGCAATACGTCATCAACCAAGCTCGCGAGAACGGCATATTAGTGCCAATCATTAGTAATGATGCCCATCCGAGCGGCCATAATGCTCCAGGGACCGGTCCTAGCGAGGTGGACATTTATGGCTACGATGCATACCCGTAGGTCATGCTCCCTCACTCTTGGCCAGTGGCTTACTAGGACCTCAGTCTAGGTTTCAATTGCGTAAGAGAGCCCCAGCTGGTTCTAGCGCATGAACTGCATGAACCTTGCTTGCAACAGAAGCTGACACTGCCCATCAGGCGCGACCGGAGGATTGGCCCGCTGGTAAATTACCGACCAACTGGGCAGATCTTCACCTCCAGCAAAGCCCAAACACACCATTTTCTATCCTCGAGGTAGGCCAAGCGCTCTTTCTACGTATGTCTTGAAACATATGAACTGGTTTCTTCTAGTTCCAAGGTGGCTCCTACGATATTTGGGGCGGGAATGGATACGAAAAGTGTGCAGAACTTCTCAACCAGGAGTTCACGAGAGTTTTCAACAAGAACAAAATCGCTTACGGAATCAACATCCTCAATATGTACATGCTGAGTGGCTGCGGCATCTAGGGTAGCTTGTGACACTCATTCTTTACAGGCCTTTGGTGGCACCAACTGGGGGAACTTGGGTTACCCGTGGGGCTACACTTCTTATGATTACGGTGCAACTATCGCTGAAGACCTCACAATCACTCGCAAAAGTGCGGCGAGGCCAAGCTTTTGGGGTACTTCTTCTCCTCTATCCCGGCCTACAGGGAAGCTGTGCCGCGAAGAGCAACAACAGCGCTGACGGCCACTGCCGACCTGACCGTCACGCCGCTCTCTGCCAATGAGACTGGATTCTGGGTGCTGCGTCATACCAACTATTCTCAGCGGAAGAAGACAGAGTATGAAATCACCCTTCCCACAAGGACAGGTAACATAACGATTCCGCAGCTAGTTGAGAAGCTGACCTTGAATGGTCGGGATTCCAATATTCTCACCACCGACTTGCAGCTGATCGGTAACACCAATCTTCGATACTCAAGTGCCGAGATCCTTGCCATCACGGAAACGGATGGCCGGAAAGTCCTCGTCTTGTATGGCCGAGCCGACGAGCGTCACGAGTGCGCCATTGACATCCCGCGCAACGCAAAAATCTATGAGCATCGTGAAGGCGCTGGGTCATCCATCAAAACCAAGAGACAAGGTGGTTCTCTTGTCGTCGCTTGGGATGCAGCAAAAGACCGTTCAATGGTTGAAGTTGGAAGCACACGGCTGGTTCTGCTTGGTAAGTCATAGAGCTACGATGCAGTCTGTTTATGGTCCATTGACACTGTCGCGTTAGGGAAGGATTCTGCCAACGACTACTGGGTCGTTGACTTGCAAAACTCTGGCCCGAAACAAAAGATCATCATCAAGGGGCCATACTTGGTTCGGAGTGTACGCGTGCAGGGTAACAGACTCGACATCTCGGCAGACTTTAACCAGACGACCACTGTAGAAGTATTCGCCGTGCCCGCTCAAGTCAAGAATCTATTCATCAACAACAACGAGTTCAAGTACTCGGAACCCATCAAGGGCGTTTGGTCAACGAATGTCTCGTTCGAGGCGCCGCGTATCAGTCTTCCCGACTTTTCCACTAGCAGCTGGAAATTCATTGACAGCCTACCAGAGGTGAAACCCGAGTATGACGACGCTAGGTGGCCCGAGGCGGATTTGCGAGACTCGCACAATGACTATCGCGCTCTCTCAACGCCAAGTTCTCTGTATGCCGGGGATTACGGCTTTCATGCGGGCCTTCTAATTTATCGGGGACATTTTGTTTCCTCGGGCAACGAAACAGGATTGGAAGTTTGGAATCAGGGAGGGTGGGCTTTTTCCAGCTCCGTGTGGCTGAATGGCACTTACTTGGGATCATCCAAGGTCAACGCTACAAGGCCTGACGCCAACACGACATACGAATTCCCCCGGTTGGATCAAGGCCGCAGATACACCCTCACTATTCTTCAAGACAACCAAGGATATAAGCTTAACCCCTGGGTCGGGGACGACGAAATGAAGCATCCACAAGGCGTTTAGAACTACATCCTTCAGCAACGGGAACAAGAAGCAATAAGCTGGAGAATTACCGGGAATCTGGGCGGAGAAGACTACCAGGATCGTGTCCGCGGGCCATTAAACGAGGGTGGTAGCTTCGTTGAGAGAAATGGCTTTCACCAGCCCGGACCACCGACTAAGGAGCGTTCATGGAGTAAACGGAATCCAATTACAAAGGGCCTTTCTGGACCGGGCCTTGTATATTTCACCGCATCCTTCGATCTGAAACTCCCCCAAGGGTGGGATGTGCCACTCTTTTTTTCATTCGCCAACGAGACAGTTCCTACGCCAGCCTATCGTGCGCAGTTGTTTGTCAACGGGTACAACTTTGGTCGTTACATCAATGAAGTGGGCCCCCAGAAGTCTTTTCATGTACCTGAAGGTGTTTTGAATCATCAGGGCGAGAACTGGTTGGGAATTCTCATCTGGTGTCAGGAGCCAGACGGTGTGAAATTGAATGGTCTCACATTGGAATACAAAATGCCAGTTCGTTCTGCAATGAAGAGGGTCGAGCCCATTCTCAACCAGGATGGAGTAAGAGAAAAAATGCCTATTAGTTTTAGAACTAGTATAACGCAAATTTCTATTTGTTACTCTAGCATATTTTTAAACGGTCTAGGTCTAATGGCATCAGGAGTGAAAAATGTCTTGATATTTTTTTCAGATTGATACAAGTAATTACCTGGTGATATGAATCTTGGAACAATCGCGAGATACCCTGGAATTCTGGTCCTCTGACAGCCCCACCAATCAGCGCGCAGTCCCAAGTGTTATCATCGTGGGGCAAAATGTTTTGAAACCGCCTCCTTAAATTTCGACTATCACACCTTCGCAGGGGGTGGATAGACTATTACTGCGTCCATGTCCGGTACCCGAGCGCTTAAATAGACAAGACATGCTCCCAACTTTCTTTTCCTTCTCTACATTCATTCACCTACCTCACTTCACTCCTTTGACCGTTTTGTCTGCCTTTTTCTTTTATTCCTCTTAATCGTCATTCATTACAATTCGCCGCTTTTATCTTCATTTTGACCTTATCAGACATGCACCCCTTCATTCTACTTACCGGTCTCGCCACCATTGTCCATGCCGGTCCTTGCCGGCCCCAGCTTAGCAGGGCATCCGAAGTCCTGGTACAGTACTTCAAGCAAACTTCCAGCCTATTCAATTATGGTGTGGCCACTAATTCTTGGCAATCGTCGCAGACTACATCGTTCACGGCTGTGGTTTCTACCACTATTCCTGTTTCGTCTATTACTGCTACTGTTTCAGGCTTGCCTGCCCCTTCTCCCTCGACCTTGTACGCGAAGCCTGATACTACCTCCACCCCAATCGTCCAGCCGGCGTATGGAAGCAACGTGGATACTGCCGATGATTTGCCTGCAGTGAGCAAGGTCCCAGGCCCGTTGGCTGATCGCAACGACAATAAACCCGCCGACTTCAAAGTGACTGGCAACTGGATCGCTCCATTTCACGGTTCCATCGGCGGTGACTATATTATGGTCAGTCACGCAGTCTCACAGCTGCTATGAAACTAATCGGGTTGCTAGATGTGGACGGGTTCCAACGTCACACTGTCAGGTTTGGGCTATTTCAAAGTCCGCTGGGAAGTAGCTTGGTTCAACTCGGTTGGCGAGATCCGGCCCCCAACATGGATAGGGCTGGAAGGCAAACTGTTCCACGTTGCATCTGGAGGCGGCCATCGTATGGATGATGAACGCAAATCCGCCGACTGCACCTGGGCGGGTTGTGACCAATGTACTTGGATGGGCTGTATCGACCGCCCTGACAAGAAGGATAGTCTTCCAGATGGCATGCAGCAAATGTGGCAGAACGAGTTCTACTTTCTCAACGGGACTGTGACGCTGAGAAATAACGAAGGCCCAGTTGACTATAACCTTGCTGTGACGCCAGTCAAATGGGAGCAGGTTTACACTGACATCCACGCTGGACCGGAGAGCGGGGCTATTCGATACGGCAAATCGCGGGATCCTACTGGCGATGACTGTATGACGCTGCCTCTCCTTTGAACTTCTAGATGCATAACTAACTGCTTTCGCTTAGTGACACCAGTTCCGCAATATGCTACGTACACCATCACTAACGATACTATCTCCCAACGATCCGAACTTGTTCTGTCCTAGTGTTCTGGACTACATAGCTCATAATGAGATTGCGGAAAGTGAACATCATATCTCCTTCGGTTTAATATTAGTAGATGGCTACGTCTGTCAATGTATTTTCTTTCTAGCTATGTATTAGATATTAAGTTTGGCAATATTTGTTTGCTATTTTGAGAGCCATTGAGTTAGTAGAAAAGTGTCCTACGCCATTTTGGGCCACAGGGCAATCTCTTTATAGGGTACCTATGAGCGTAAGCCAACGACGTCGATTGGAAATGAGTTTGACGTTGAGTGGGATTATTCTCTCCGTGCGTGGTGCCTCCCTTGGCTGCACCCAACTTGAGCGCCCAGGCACCCATGGACAAATTGGTCTACGATCAGAAACGTGGTCTAGCAATGGGTGCGTGGAGGGAGCATTGCCAAAGAAAAGGCATACACGGAATGCCTTGGCTGCAAGGGGTAGCTTAATTTGGGATATCTTGAATAGTTTTACCACTAGGATAAGATATTAATATAATGCCAAGATAGCCGGCTAGGAGACCTAAGGATCCTAAGGCATATATACCAGGCAATATATATTATAAGCTTATATAAAGATCTTAGATGCACAGAGGCCTGTGCATGTAACAATTCCCTCTATAACAATCAGACCAGCGTCGACAGATGAGTTCCCGTGCAGGCAGACAAAGGAAATAGCAGAGAATTTCCTCTTCCGTTGCGTGAAATAGACGACATACCGTAAAAGAGATGCTTCAAGGGACAGAGGAAGTACATGCAAACGTCTCCTTTCATCTAGGAGGCAAGGCTGCATCAGATAGACAGAGATAGACAACGAACATAGATGCGATGCAAACCGCAATCAGATTCGCGATCGCTACAGGTCGCCTAGAAAATAGATGGCCCAATTTTCGCCAACCTAACAACACTAAATTAATACTAACTAATATCACCCTCGCGCCTTTAAATAGTCAATAGTAGGCATCGCTTCAGCCACCAAAGATAGGAAATTGAACACTTAGAGGGATTGAGCTTTAATATAACTTACTATATACTAATATTTACGAGGATAAGTGAGAAAACTGGTGAATAGATCAAAGAGAATAACGCTAGAACCGTATGGGCCTGTCGAGATCAAGGCAACAACTAGGGAGATGTTATATGTTATGTACTTTCGGCTTTAGAGCCCTTTAAGCATGGCCTGCTTGGCGTAATAGACTTGTGTGTGTGCAGGGGCGCTTAAATAGACAGCACATCCATGTGCGTCACAGCTACTGGCGACGGATCCCGCGGCGTCCGGCACTGAGGTTAAAACGGAGATGTTACCCATCTTCATTCTAGCGTTCTTTTGCCTCATCTTTCACTTATTTCGCTGCTAGGCATGACAGCCAAGCCTTATCACATGGAGACGGCAGACCAGAATCCCGAACCAGCCTCAGTTGCTGCTAGTATTAGTGATAAAACGGCCAAGCGAGCTGTAAGTGACAAACCTAGGCACCCCCCTTCCTTTCTCGCATAATGCAGATTGTGGATGAATTTATTTCTCCGTGTCATCATTAGGCCTATTTCCTCACCCTTGGCTCCGCCAAATTGACATGTTGGGAAGCTTCGTCACCAAACTCCAGATCGCTAGCACCTTGGTCCTGTGGAGGCAACGAACTGACTGAACGTCCATATGCGCGCTTTTAGTGTGACCAATGTCGATCCCGCAAGGTCAGTAAGACACGCACCTGATTCTCAACAAAGAAAAAGTTTATATATCACCCGACCGCAATTCCTGTCCGAGTATGAATCATAATGACGTCTTTGCGATCTAGATTCGTTGCGACAAAGAATACCCATGTTACAACTGTCGTACCACCGAGCGCACCTGCACCACACTGATCCCAAGCCGCCGAAAGCCCAAAGAACCTCAACAACGAGTCCTCATTTCATCTTTGTAGTATGTGGACCCTGTCACTATCTTCCCATCCACCAAGCCATCTTCATTCCTCTCCATTGAATATCGACAACTGACTGAGGGTACTCTGTGCCGGTTCTTATAGCCAGCAGAAGATAGACCTGATCCAGATTCGTCTTGGTAGCATTGAGTCTGCTCTACGTGATCTCACCCCAAACCGTCTCACGCCAAATAACGTTCCATGCTTCCTCCACACTCCTCAGCATATCACTGGATGTGGCACAGCTGCTGCATCCACCACGGGCTATAGCAGCTCAGACGATGAGTCTGCAGTCGAGGGAGACTCCGTCCTTGCGGAACAAACCAACTATGCCAGCGAGATTTTAAAGGATGCAGTTGACCGTGCTTCACTACAAGATGTCAACCCCAAGATAAGCGAAGCGCTCGAGAGCCTACGACGACTAGCACAGCTTCAGTCGCTTCAGTCAATCAGCCACGGTCCCCGCTTCCCTCATCAGCAACGGTTGCCGCCAGGCGGCCTCAGCCAGTTACAAATGCCTCCTGTGGATACTGTTATATCTCTGCTTAAGCATGTGAAAGGTGCGGCACCCCAGCCTACCACCTGCCTTTTTTTCTCTACCTCAATACTCATGCTAAATATCCATCCCTAGCCTCTCCGCCTGGCGTTTTCACTTTCATGTGTCATTTTGTGGGCATTCATGACTTTGATGCCTTATGCAGTGTAGTCTATTTCCCCTCCCACCACCTCACGGATTCGACGTTTATTATTGTCAATGCAGGGCTCTATTACTTGTTTCTTGAGCAGCATACCTCGGCCTCGGACAAGGCAAGCAAGGACGAATTCGAACCTTTCATCCATCTTTGTCGAATCAACCTCGAGACAGCCCTCGCAAACGTGTCACTCTTCATGTCAGCCAGGCTTGAAACGATACAAGCTCTCTTTCTAGGGGTAAAGCGGCATAACATACCTTAACAAATGTTTCCCTTCAGAGTAACTAATTCATGTGGGTAGTCTCTGTATGCTATTGACGTTTCTAGGCCTTCGGTTGCTTGGCTTCTTAATAGCGCAGCCGCACAGATGTGCCAAACGGCAGGTTTCCATCGGACTGAGCACCAGCTACGTGATCCGTTGGGATCTAGTACTAAGGCGGCTCCGTTTTGGCATATCTATACCCTAGATAAGACCCTAGGGCTTCGGCTTGGGCGCGCTTCGGTGATCCAGGATTGGGATATCAGCATCCTTCCTACCTTTAGCTCACAGGGCTTGCTAGGTGCCACAACAGCAGATGTGGAGAGGGCGTGGGTTCAAACAGCGAAACTGCAAGGCCGAGTGTACCAAGAGCTGTACGTGGCGTTTCCTTTTCTATGCGTACCCCAGCAATCCTCTCGATAAACTGACAAGAAACGTAACAGATATAGCCCAGCAGCTTTACAACGCCCACATGATGAACTAATCCAGACCGCTCTGGTGTTAGCAGGAGAATGCCGTCAACTGGCGACTGAGGTTACACAGACTCGAGCAAAAGCCCTCGCTTCCCTGGAGAAGCTGGGAGTATCGCCCCTAGTCGACATCCACATCAAAAGTGATGAACTTCAACTGCTATCGACCATGACATTGATATATCGAGCAGTTCCCGCTCCTGAAGGATCACCAAGCCGATTCTGCGATGAATGCCTGGGCACTGCTCGACGAGCGATGGAAATGCATTTAGCTTGTGTGGAGCTTATCAAGCACGATGCATACGCCAAAGCAACATATTTTCACTGGTATGACCCCATTGACCTTCATATTCATCCCGTCTCAGCAGTAGCTAATCTTGAGAAATAGGAGTCTGGTCCTCACACCATTCTCCTCATTCTATGTCCTATTCTGCCACATAATTGAGTCGCTGTCAGCAGACGATCTGAAACTCCTACACGACTTCAGCATTTCTATCCAATTAGCAGATAACTCTTCGCAAGCAATGCAGAGGCTCTGGCGGTTATGTCTTTTGATGAGCAATATCGCATCGTTATATGTGGAGGCTAAACTTCAGCAACAAGATCAGGACATGGGGTCCATAGGGGACGAAATAGATCTCTACTTGATGCAACTTGGGCTCAAACAGGAGGAGCTATCGATGACAACCACTTTTGCCGAGGGAAGCATGCCATTCCCTAAAAGTTCCCAAGTTAACCAAATGCAAGATTGGGCCATTGGGGACCGCAACATGCTTGGACTGTTGGAGCATGATATACCGCAGATTTCAGGAAACGAGTGGCCATGGAGGGGGCAAATGTAATATTAAGGCGCGAGATCCGGCATCATATGAGGTTGAATCTGCTTGGAAAATGACTGGGCATCTTTAACAGCGAATATTACGAGTCAGATGGGTAACTTTTCAAGAACAAGTTGAACCATGTAGCCTCAGTTCTACCGAGTCCCTTTTCAGCCAGTGTTTGTTGCATTTTCCCCACTCTACGCTCAGTGTGGCCGGCGTGTTTACTACGCAGATACAATACAATACAATTTATTACGCCCGGCGGCTTGCCTTGGCCCAAAGGGCACCAGTCACTAATGCGAACATACAATGCCTGCATTCTGTCCTCGTCTTGTCAAGCCCATGCTGTGCCACTCATTGCTCAATTTGTGTCATCATCACCTAGAGCCCATACTAAGCCTTACCTTTCGCCATTTGAATTGAACGCCGTTTCCTAGAGCCCATTCTGCGCCTGTTCCTCAATTTCCCTTTCTTCTCTGCCCGCTGATCCGTGTATCTTCCCGTGGTTTGGTGATGTTGCCAGCGGACTAGCTTGAAGGTTATTCTTCAAGTGTCCGGTGTCCTATCTACGGCGACTGAAGCAGCGTATATGAAGATACAGTGGGGGGGCAATACATTTCAATCCAAACTCAAGTACACGCTCCCTGACTAACGCAATTCAGAACAAGATACTCACATAGTAATATCTCGATCAGGAGTGATAATTGCCCGATGAAGCTAACTACATACCCAAATAAAGCTGAAGCTCCATCAACGGGAACTAAATCACCCGAACTGATGCTTCAGTCTGGATTCAAGCTTATGCCATCCCACTGTATTCCCTAGATATGCCTGAGTCTACGGCATCCTCGGGCTCCGAAGCCTCCGATACTTGAGATCCAGTCCCGATTGGTCAATGTGGGGATGAGTCCACTTAATGGCCGCTTAAGTAGGACTGTTACTCCTCTAGCACACCCCCAATTTCCTACCTGTGATAATGTAGGAGGTGAGCTGTTCCAGATCATTACATGACGTTTCTGGTAAAGGCGCCGTGTAATAGTACCTGATATGTTGGCTTATAGCCCCAGATGAAACGAGGTGAGGGGAGATTTGCGAAACCAGCGAGCGTGTGAGTTCGGTAGTCTCACTAGACTGAGTTCCCGTAGTGTACATTGAGAGCAAACTAGCCCTGAAGGATTTCAGGACTTCAGATCTTCATCTAGCCATGGAAAACTTGCCGATCTTACTCCACAGCCCGCCCGTCCACATAGGTTTGGTTGTGAACCAGTTACAAAGCCGCGTGATGCACGTCGAATCCAGCTAGGGCTCAGTATAAGTCTCACCTACTATCTTCCCCTCACCCAAAGCAATATACCTCACTCACTCCAACCACTCGCGACAGGCCATCGAGCCCAAAGGTGTCGTCAGGCGCATTCCACAACTCCTTCAGTAGCTCGATCCCTCGTGTGACAATCGCCATTGGAGGGCTGAACCCTCGAAGGCTAGTCAAAGGTTGTTGCTGTTACTCCTCGCGCCTCGCATACGATCCCACAACAATCATCGGCCACCAGGTGGTGTTTTCCCAGGTCGTCCTTTTGACTCGATCGAAAATATCCGGCGTCTCGTCAGCTATCGGCTGGGTGGCCACTAGAAGACGCGCCTGGTCTTCCTTGTGGCGCAGAAATGCTGAGTAAAGGAAAACGAGAAGCGCATTCTGGATGGCGAAAGCTAAGGCGATCATAGGTGATTCAGTAGACTTCCGAACTCTCTCTGCCTCCTCCCGCGCAGCCCGGTCTTCTGGCCCTTCGTAACCAGCCAGGGCGTTATGTCACGCCTCAGTGTACTGGTACTGGGTCTCACACGTGTCCTGAGAATGCTGCCACGATGAGATGTTATACAGAAGCCTGTTGAATTCTGCTGCGCAACCGAGATCTCGGCCAGTCGAGATATCCAAGTCCCGGGTCGTGTAGAACTCGTGGAGAGCGGGATTCACTTCATAGAGCTCCGCAACGCAGCCGAAATACGCACCAAGACGGTAACTTTTGCGTCAATACACAGTCATAGTTCATAGAAGGCATATCGATCGAGCCAAGTACGACACAAACGAAGAAAGGGTAGGGGGAACTACGAGGCCGGCATAGTAAGAGGGAAATTGGAGCACGAGGTCTCACCTCGTGCTCTGCGAGCAAGCAAGTTACCAGCATCAAGCGGATTGTATCGTCGCTCACCGCCGAGCTGCTACCATCCCAATCCTTCAACGCCAGCTGTAGCCCGGTGATAGAGTGGAGGACATATCTACTAGTAGCCTCCTCAATTGCTTGGTTGTTGGACATGCTAGCCGCCAAATGAACACTTCCCACCGCTAGCGCTGCATTCATGACCAGCTAGTCCGACTCTGCAAATTGCAGAACGGTGCTCTTCCAGATGGTTTTTGCGCCTGGTTTTTCCGACATCATCCGGTCGCATGTATATTCCGTGTAGTACATCTAAATATCTTGCGATGTAGGATCTAGAGCCGCCCAGGTGCCGCATATGGTCGCGAGGAGGGGCAGGTTTGGAATGATTGAATATCCCTTTCGACACGCTCGGTTAACATATGGCCTAGGGAGTGGTGACTTGGAGAGAGTGGCCGACTTTGCTTGTATTTATGTGACGTCTGGAGGTGCGCAAGACCGAGGTAGCTCGACCACGTCGTTTCATGGCCCTAAAATGAAGTCGGACAAAGACAAGGGCGGTGATGCCACCGACGAGGAGGTTGAAGCAGACGGAGAGCGTTCAGCTGGTGGCGACCAAGTAGGAGAAGTAGCTAACGCGTCGGACTTTCGCGTCTTGTTGATTCGACTTGACACCTGAGACAGACATTTAATAGCTTCTCTCGCAGGCGTATCGCCCTCAATGCCCATATCAAGACGCCATGCAAATTCATCAGACAGCGGCCACGAGTAAGGCAGGCCGAGTTTCTTACAGCTGGTACAGATGGGCTTCTCCCTGGTGCACTTCTTCCTCCTCAGGCGACAGCAGAGGCAGCCCATCTTGGATCGCGCGCGCCTGGGGCGAGCGGTCTTGGCGAGGGTCAGGGAGGCATCGCGCAAGATTGGTGGTTCACTGATCCCTCGGTGTAGCTTCTAGACTGGGGTAGATGATCAATCAATCTGAGAAAATAGGCCGTCCATCCATACTGGACCTTGGTGGTGTCGTTGTTGGTGATACATACCACAGCTCTCGATCAATTCAGGTCATGTGTGTCACAACTCCGTTCCCCGCATTTCAAATCCGGGGTCCGCGGATCTTGGTCTCTAACCATGTCTGATTTAGATATCCGCTGCAGGCCAAGCGGGAATTCGAGATTGGAGATAACCCGAGCACAGAGTACTTTGCTCCATATTACAGGACTTCAGGGCTACGTCATAGTGCAAGGTACATGAAGCGTTGAGTGTCTTCATCGTATCCTCCCGCGGTTCTAGATCGGGTCGACGATGGCGGCGTATCTCGGACAGGTAAACACCATGCTGATCTCGGTCGCCTTTCTCTTATCAGTTCCGGGCGTCTAGATTAGAGATGGCGAGCGGAAGTTGGCTGGTCGGCATTTGCTCACTCTAGCCTCGGTCGACCGGTGTACAGCCATATCCGCGGAAGCCATCACCGTCATGCTTCGGCATGTTGGTGACTCCCGACCGCTGCTCCTCCACGAAGACCATGACACTTGATCTTTTGTTCTTGACGACGTACAATTTAGCTTCAAATACATCGTCTTTGCTGGCTTATGATGACTGCTCAACCTCACCGCGTTGCGTGCTTCACACGACGTTCGCTTGATCAAGATGGTTTTCATTCCTCGCACCTTGTGCATTGCACTACTCACCGCATTATTGTCCTACCTGGGCAGCGCCAGTGCCTTCTATGACAGCGTACGGTCACTTCAGGATCGCATAGGCATTTCAGGCAACGCTTCACATGGCCAGGGGTCTTTGCCTTGGGCAGCTGCGGTGAGAACTATCCTGGACTGTCTTCTACCACACCACGAAGAGCTAACTAAAGCTAACTTTTAGTGTGAACTACTATCCTCAATTCAGCGTGACGAGACTCTTCTCCCTGGGACAGCTGCCTATGAAGGTGCAAAATCCAGATATTGGGATCGTTCCCAAAAGAACTCGAATCCTGGCTGCATCTTCCAACCACGCTCTCCCGAAGATGTAGCCCTCTCCCTCATCATCTTCCAACACACCAAATGCCCCTTTGCGATCAAGAGTGGCGGTCATGGTCAATGGCACGGCGAATCCTCGATCGATGCAGGTGTAACCATCGACCTAGCCCGCATCGCCCACCTTGAGTTGGATGAGAAGGCTCAAAGCATAAGTGTTGGTCCAGGTAATCGATGGGTGGATGTCTACACTGCTCTTGAGCCGCTTGGCTTGACGGTCGTCGGAGGCCGTTCTGCTTATGTAGGAGTCGGAGGATTCCTTCAAGGCGGTAAGTTGCGCAAGTTCCATCCTGCCGCGAGCGGTGCTAACCTGAACAAAAACAGGTGGCATTTCCTTCCACTCAAACCTTTATGGGTGGGCGCTTGACAATATCAAGGAGTTTGAAGTCGTTCTGGGCAACGGTACTATTACTCGGGCCAGCCACACTGAAAACCCCAAATTGTACAAGGCTCTCAGAGGGGGTGGTGCCAACTTTGGCGTCGTCACCTCGTTCGTTCTCGACACTCACCCTTACTCTGGAGGCTGGGGAGGGATATGGGCCACTACGCTGGACCACGAGGATGCCGTTATCGAAGCGTTCCTGGATTACGGGAAACAGGTGGAAGAAGATCCCAAGTCTTCATTCGTAGCTTCGATCCACTTCTACGAAGACCGGTGGATTTGGGCAGTTGATTTATTTTACTGCGATGGAGTGACTTCACGGCCCGCAGCTTTCAATCAGCTGTATGAGATCCCGGCGATCCATCAGACCGCGGGCCCCAAAAGCCTCTCTAAGAAGACCTGGGAGATGGCCCAGTCATACCCAGAGGGCGATTACAACACCATGTGGGTTTTCTGCACAAAAGTAGACAAACGACTGATCAAGGTTTACTCTGCTGCTTGGCAGCTTGAAGGTGGCAAGCTGGTTGATATCAGTGGCATCAGAATGACTGCGGTGGTCCAGCTCATTACAACTCCAACGGCTTCGTTCTTTAGCCGACGCGGCGGGAATGGACTGGGTCTTCCTGATAACGAACCGTTCCTGATGTTCAACATCGAGCCCCACTGGCAAGATGCCACGCAGAGTTGGCGTGTGTACCGCGCCATGAAGAGAGTGGCTGATGAAGTCAGTGCTGAGGCTAGACGTCTGGGACTTGCAGTCGATTACACGTACATCAACTATGCCAGCCAGTTCCAAAACGCGTTCGGAAGATCATCTGAGGGAAGTGCTGCTGAGAGTAAGAAGTTTCTTGCAGAGGTGTCCCAGGAATATGACCCCCAACGGGTGTTCCAAGACCTGAGAGGCGCTGGATTCAAACTTGAGGGGCCATATGTTTCACAGGCTCCATGATGTTCTGTGGTACGGGAGGAACGTTGTCCAAACACAAGGATACTTGCATTATGTTGTTGTAAATGTTGAATTACGTGGACTATAATCGTCGACCGTTGGGTAGAATTGTGTGCTATTTAACTTGTATATATTGTTGCTGTATCCCGCTCGCTGCTTGAGGTTTAAAGCAAGCTCTATTTGACTTTTCTGTGCTCTATGGAACCAACTGGAAGCTTCATGCTAAACCTGCGGCAATAGGTGGCAACTGTCATCTTTGATGGCAATAATCATCAGCCTTTCAAGCTACTTCCATGAGCTTCTTTTAGACACTATCTAACTATGTATTGCATTGAACTTGACAGTCCGTCCTTGTCAAACCATCTTCCTAACAATGACTCGCTACTCCGTGTGACTAGCTGCCTCATTAGTTGCTGCCATTTGATGATGATTGTGCTTTGAATAGGAGACAGGAGGACGGTATGAGTAGCGCCGCTATGGGTGATTAGTCGGTAGTCCCGACATCAGTTTGGCGGCATCGGTCCACCTACGCCTTGTTGACAAGGATATCAGGCAGCTAGCTCTCCGATTTGCTTCTTACAAGATGCGATGCTCTTTGTAGAAGTTACATCCGGAGACACCACGAACATCCCACGTCTGTCGGCTCGTTCTACAAATGCGGGCGGCGAGCTGTCGCTAAGGCATGGAGGCCTGATAGAATTTCTGGTAAAGAATAGAAAGGAAGAATGCTACACATCGATTCTAGGCAGGAAATACAAGCACTAAATTCCGGTGAGGTAGGGCATATCACACCTCTGCTACGAAACTTTATATAGTACATAGCCAATACCACCTGGAGTGCACCTGCGCAAGAGTGAGTACGGGATTCAACGAGAGGCTTCAGCCAATCGAAACTCACCCTGTGATGAGCACGGGTTTCTCGTCATTTTTGTCTAGTTCGCCCGAGACTTTCCAAAGTTTCCAGTGTGTGTCGAGGGAGGATTCTTCTTGACTAGGTTTCGAAGGGCTCTTTGACTCTGGCGAACAACAGGCCTCCTAATCACATTCTTTTAGTCTTCGAAACCGCCCTTGGCGCTTGTTTCCCAACTGCCAAGCCTCTTTGACCTACTACATACCCTGGCCCCGAGCCGGGCTCCGCGGACTGCGCGACCTAGCCGCGGATTCCATGCCATTCCGGGCGCTTAAATCGTGGAAACCATAGAGGAGCACTCAAATCCTAGCATTCTTCTAGTTTGCAGAATTTAAGCGCCTTTATGCCAGTTAAAAGCCAAGCAGAGACAGCGCTTAAGAGTTACATATGGGCTTGCCTAGCCTAAGGGGCCTATATAAGCCAATAGGTAATAATAATAATAATAATATACTTAATATATTTAATAAGTATATTAATTAAAAATCTTAATTTTCATAATTTAAATTACTTTAAAGTTATTAAGAATTATTTAATTAATTAATATTACTTATATATTAATATTTATTTTATTTATTATATGTATTCCTTTTTAAATTATTATTATTTTTCTTTATTAATTAAATTCCTTTTATTTTTTAATATTAACTTAATATCTTATTTATATATTTACTATCTTTTAATTTAGCCTCTATTAAAACTTACTAATATATAATTATACTTATTTCTTTTTAAAATACTTTATAACTTAAATAATTAACTTTAAAGAGCTATTAGAATACCTTTATCTAGCTTTTAAGGTAGTTAAAGTAAAATTAGGCCTTAATTACTATCTTTAGTATCTTTAAAACCTTTAAGGTTAAATGTTTAATCTCTTTAACGCCCCCAACGACCTCTCAGCAATATCCACGCTCTCGAAAATGACTCCTGTATCTGTCAGCGCCATGTCAATTCGGGCCCTGAGGTGCGGCTTGCGCTTCAGGTCCGCAATGAAATCGCATAGATTCTTCAGGGTGAGCCAGCCAGCCACAACCCGCTCGGTGAGCTCTCTCCGTGAGTCGCTCGGCAGCGCCTCATGTTCCCTCTGGCCCTGTGTGATGCGTGCCCTGCGAACGATCATCTGGGGGCTCCCAGATCGTTCAGCCTCCCTAACTATGCCCTTGAGAGTGTACGCGATCGGGCTCATCACGGCCGACAGATTTTTCAGAACCAACCCCATTAAGCCCCTGCCAGCCCCTTTCATGAAGCCAAACATGCCATTATCCTTCGCCCCACGGACTGGTAGACGTATCACGCCCATAAACCCGTCATAGACGCCGAAGACGAACTCGTGACCCGCGGCACGAAGGCCGGAATGGAAACCCGTCACACGAAGGGGCCGGCGCACAGTGTCGTCTCCATAGAGGCGAGGAGCATTGTGAAAGCCCTGCCCCAGTGCCATTGCGAGGTCCACAGGTGCCATCAAAATGGCAGTGGCTACTCTTTCTACCTCCTTGCTCACTTTGCAAGCACAACCGTCCACCTTTTCGCGGACCGTAGGGTGGTCGGCGCTGAGAGGCGTGGATTGTGGAGGATTCGAGGCATTCGCGTTGGCTAGATGGGTGAGTTGCTTCATCTTCCACTTCGCCTTGGCCATCGAGTGGCGTGCCTTCTGCGCCAGATGATACGGAATGGCTCCGATCCCGTAGACAGCATAACCAACGCTTCTCGCAAGAGAACTTGCGACTCCCGTGAGGGGTTCGCCCGGACCCTCAACGTCATTCCACTCAACATACCGTAGAACCCTCAGGCGTTTCCAGCTTAGCAGCCCGTGAGCCACAAGTATATCCGCCGCCAGGGCGCTGAGCTTCACGCTGGTCCCTTTAATCTGCCAAACAGCCACCCTGTTTTGGAGAATGGAGCACTGCATGGCGCTAGAAGTCGCAAGATCTAGCTGTCGGTGGAAGTTCTGGACGGCGTTCACGCCTCCATCGCCTGCCTTTGCAATGTCCATAGCCATTCTCACCGCCGCCGCTTGAGCTGTCTCGGTCAAACAGTACTTGATGCCATCGGCCAGCTTGGCTTCATCTAGTTCCTTGTACGGAACAGGTCGTGGGCCAACTTGTACATTGCTGACCATTTTGCCCCAGAAATACTGATCGCCAAAGAACGGCACAATCATGGTGGGCTTCCCAGATTTGAGAGCAATAGCCGTTGTCCCAGCGCCACCATGGATTACACAGGCTGAGACCCGTGGGAAGAGCCAATCGTGTGGGGTGTCGCCGAGCATGAAGATATCCGGATGATCCTCATTGTCGAGCCCAAGTCTGCCCCAGCCCTTGGAGATTAAGGCTCGTACTCCAGCCATCTCGACCGCCTTAAAGATCATCCGAGTAAACCGATCCGCGTCATCGACGATAATAGATCCGAACCCGATATAGATGGGGGGCTCACCAGCGGCGAGGAAAGCTTCAAGCTCCCTTGAGGGCTGGAACGTCGTGGCCCGATCGAGAAAGACAAACCCCGCAATATCAATCTCGCTCCCCCAGTCTTCCGGCTTTGGTACCAGGTCCGGAGACCACAAGTACGTAAAGGGAATGTGCATTCGATATGCTGCGCCCACGGCCCAAATGGTCGAGACGGGGTCTAGCCGCAGTGTAGTAGTGCGGATTTCATTTACCAGATCGCCGAGTCCCTGCCAAACCACCATCTCCACCAGCGGATACGAAATGAAGTTCGTGTATCCGTCATCCATATCAGAATTCTTAATACAAGTAAGCGGATGGGGGAAAGCTTGGGTTGGGGTATAGGGAAATGTGAACATGATATGCAGGGGGATTCCCAGTGCCTCAGCGCAATGAACATGCATAATACTCGGCGGATTAGCGATGATTGCATCCGCCACGAACGGTTCTTTGGTGCCCCAAAGTTGATCGCCGTCCGTGGCATCAATGCATGCACGCCAGAACCCGTCAAACATCTCCGCCATAGCCGCTCGTCGCCGGCTGATATCCCCTGCCATGATGGTCTCAAAACTAGGGAGCAGACCCGGATTCTTAACCATAAAGGCCATGAGCTCCGCTGGATTGCCACTGACAGAGAAGAATTCAAGGCCAGAGTCTTTCTCCACAAGGTCGCGGAACACCGGGTGCGTAGCGATGCGCACGCGGTGTCCATGCTCCTCTTTAAGGATTTTCCCAATCTTTAGAAAAGGCTGTATATCACCTCGGGATCCAACAATCATGATGACGATGTTCAGCCGCTGTCGCGTCAAGATTTTCCTGGGATTCGCCGATGCCGAAGGATGCGTGGTATCATGTTGTATCTTCTCGCCACCCTCTCTCGTGCTGGTCGTGCTCAAGGTGGTGCCCAGGGCGTTGACGAGGTAGCCCGTATAAGCTGTGTTATCGAGTGTGATGCGTAGCCGCCCATCCTTCTCTATTGCGCCGCTTCTATGTCGATTCTTGCTGCCAATGTTGGAATTCTGATGACTATCCTTTCCGTGGTCGCTGAGGGTAAGCGGCTTTGCTTCTCGCCAACCTTGGCTGACCTGTCTTTGATGCTTGGGGCACGCATCTGCCTGGTTTGAATTCAATGCATCTGCCCGCGGCGGCGAAAGGCGTTCTGGCAGCGAGTTTGTCCGAGTAGCTCGCGGGCAACGCTTCCGGGGCGTGGTTATTGAGGATAACAAATCGGGCTCAGACCTCTGTCTGGACTTCCTAACTGATCCCTTACGCTCTTTTTCTTTTTCTTTTTCTTCTTCTGCTACTGCAACTGCATCACCCATCGCTTTTATTGCGGTGTCAGAGACGTCATGAGGCTCGTCCGAAGGTAAGATGAAAGCCGGGTCCGCGAACTGCTTGCTCTCGTTGAATCCATTGACCCGGAGGCCGAAGTTCGGTCTCATTTCTCCCGTGCCGGCTTCCTCTTGTGGTTGCGATCTGGCGACTGTCGCAGATCCGGGCTGTTCGCAGCTCGGATGTTGATTCATCGGGTGTTAGTCAAGGGGTTTTTGGACTTGGATCGCCAAAGGCATGTAGATTGATCAGCGACTAAGTTGGTGTATTATGGAGACTGGGCATAGATACAAAGTACAAATATATTGGAGAAGTAATGGAAAGGCAATAGATGATGGAGCAGAGGGAGAGTATAAATTTTCATTATTCCGCCCAGCACGACTAACCTCCTCAGCACAAGAGAGAGTACTCGTGGGAGACTCTCCACCAGGATGTTAATGCGGATAACGTCAGTTTGCAATTTTCTCTTAGAAGTACAGCCCACTAAGCAAACTTCTGCCCTCCAAATTGGCAGGTCGCGATCTAGAATCGGCCATTACGTCATGCCGAAGTTGCCATAATTACTAGGGTGCCGCGGCCGTCCCTTAGTGCGATACTTCGGAGTCTCCGGGTCTCCGGGATGCGGAGTTTCGGCCTCCGAATGTCCTGACTAGTGGCAACCTCCAGGGTTGACCATTCTCTTGCGACGCAGCGCTGTCAATTCTGGACGGAGCGAACAGGTAGAAGCTTTTCTCGGTGCATATAGAGCAGTCGGGTAACCGATCTATTTATGGTAATTGGTAGTATGAAACGGCAGGGGGAAGCCGACGACAAGGGCAGCTAACGATTTAAAATAAAAGAGTTGGCTTTCTAGCTCATCTGGCTAGACTAGCGCCAAATGGACAAGCGCAGTACGTTTCTAAAGGGGCAAACTTGGGGTAGAGATGTTATAGGTGTTGATTGGACAGAAAGGCGAAATGCAGTGCGTTTCCGCCCTACATGTTTAAGTAGGATCACAGCTACCTTATTATTAACCCTACATGGCTCTCAATACCGCATCTTCAGTCGACGAGTTGACGTCTCTTGAAATTTTGTAGTTCCTGGTCAAAGTCTGCCAAGAACTCCCGACTGCTCCAGGGGGTGACGTAGGCGTCCGGCAAATCCTGCTGCAACTACTTACCTCGCGAATAAATCTCCTCGCCATTTAGTTATCCATATTTCAGCCCTCTTTCATTCATCCACTTTTCCATCGCAAGTTCATACAGTAAGTCACCCTGCATCGAAATATCTCTTTATTAGCTTTAGTTAGGATAGTTTGGTTGCCATCTCTCAGTCAGGTTACCTACCTCCCTAATTACCTAGTATTCCTAAGGTTAGTGTTATAGATAAGTTAGTCCTTGTAGTACGTGGCATTGCCTTGCCTAAGGTTATCCTACTTATAGTAGGCGAGATTATATCTAGGATAGGTTATTTAATAGCTATATTTTTAATCTATAGCATTTTATAGGGAGTTTATAAGGCCCTTTAGTTAATAGCTATAGGTACTAAAGTTTTTTTAGCTATTATACCTTATTAAGGTATTATATAATATAAAACCTTAAAAGGCAGAGTATACATAGATAGATAGAGCAGAGTTATATACTAAAAAAGTTATAAAGGTACTTTATTGGCAGAATACTATTCCCAGGGCTCTAGGTGCTTTGCTATATTTCCTTAAACCTATAATAACCTTCTTTAAGAGGAATATCATTATCTGAGTCCCTGCTAATAACAGGATATATATAATATAATATTAAGAGATAATAATATAAGCCTAGACACCAAGGCCAATTAGAGGGCCTAGATACTATAAGTCTCCTTTACTTAAAATAGTATATAAGGTTACTTTATTAAGATATAAATATATAAATTTAATAATAATTATTTTAGCCTAATTAAGGTTAATCTCTATACTTACAGGGGCAACTATATTCTTAAATTTATTATTAACTTTTTTAATATGTAAAATCGAGCTAGATGCTAATTATTTACCTAGAGATATAAAGTAAGCTTTTAGCTTTTTTTAAAAAGGTATAATTATAAGCTTTAGATACAGAGGTGTCTTATTTGGCAATTAAGTCTTACCTTATATATATAAAACAATTAAATAATTACATGTTTCTAGCCTATATATATACTATATATATATATATTAAAAGCTAAAAGCTAAAGTAATTCCGGTAAGTACTTCTTAGTTTTAAACTACTTATAAATGCTTAAGCTATAGTCTGTAATATAACATACCTAGTAGGGTATATAGGTTGTGCTATAAGGGACTTTAGTATAATAGTAAATATATATAACTTTAAATTATTAAAATATAAGTTTAAATCCTGCAAGTCCTATACTTCTATACAATAAACTTTATAAAGTGCTATTAAGAACGAGCGAAGCACTAGTAGCGCAAGCAAGTAAAAAAAAAATAATGTAGTACAGTATGTATGGCGAACGGGATTTGGGAGATGCTTGGCGCATTTAGCTGGGCTGGCGTTAGGCTTGGTATAGGTATATCCATCTCTGCCTCTATTATTAAGGACAAGCCAGGATCCAACGAGCTTGGGGATTGTCTTAATTTAATAAAAAGGCAATACTAGACTATATTAAATATAAACTCTATATTAATATACCAGAATACACGGGCTACTTAGGCTGGCTAGTTATATAACACTATCTCTTTTAGGATAACTCTATTATAATAAGGTTACTAAACTTTAACCTAGTTATAATATTATAATTTAGATAAATATTAATTTATACTTTATGTAAATACTTTTTTAATTAGTATATTTTACTATATACTAATTTATATAATAAGCTTATTTTATAAATAAGTAAGTATTATAACATATTATATATCTAAAAGTAGCCTACCTTATAATATTCTAAAGATTAAATAAAATAATTAAAATTAAAAAACGTTTTTTTATTTTTATACTTTCTTAGTATATAAGTATTAAAAAAGGAATATTATTTATATTTAAATCCTTAATAGGTATATAATAAACTATATAATTTATACTTTATATAGCTATAAGTTATATTAATAACTTAATTTCTAATAAAGTTATTTATTATCTTAGACCCCTTTAATTTAGGAATTTATACTCTTATTAATTTAAACTAAGAAGCCTATATAACCCTCTTATAAAATAGCCTAATAGTTATAAATAGCCTTATTAGTATTTTACCTAGACTTAAGTAAATAGCTTAAATACTATTCTTATTACTTAATATAATTACTTTTATTATAGCTATAAAAGAAGCTAAGTATATTAACCCTCTTTTAATTTCTAAATACTAGCTAGTTTTTATTATAAAATTAGCTAATAAACTTATATATAAGTAAGTAAAAGAGTATAATATTAAGCTAATAGTCTTTTAAGCCTTTTATATTAGGTTTAAAAAAGCTATATAATAAATTATAATAAGATTATAATAATATTTTACTTAATAATTTACTAATAACTTCCTTAACTTTTAGAAATAATAGCTTTTTAGTAATAAAACTATATCTAAGCTAATATATAATAGCATTGCTACTGCCTTACTGCCTACTGCCTATAGCTAGCAGACCTAATAATAATAACAATAATAATAATAATAATAATAACCCTATTAAAATAATTTACCCTGTTATTATAGATAACCTATAACTACTACCTTACTTTAAGATAATTTCTTTATTTGCCTTAAGAATAAAGCTTTAATTAAAGCTCTAAGTAGTTATATAATTTAAACTCGTATTTAAAAGAAACTTAATACTATCTTAAGGGCTATTAAATTATTTAAGTTAAATTTATATAAGCCGTCTTAATTACTAATCCTAAAAAATATAGCTTTTTAGTAATAAATAGGCTAAATAGGTAGTTAAACTAAGAGTTATAATAATAAATATAAATTAATAATACTTTACTTATATAATATTAAACTTTCTTATAAAATAAATTAACTATTATAGTAATAAAGTAAATAGTAATAGTATTATTAGTAATAAAATAAAAATCTAAATTAGGCTTAAGCCTATTAATATATAACTTATATAATATGTTTTTTATAACCCCTTAATTAAGGTTTTATTTAGATTGTTTTTAAAGCCAATAAAGGGATATTAATCTCTTTTTAATAATTATATAGCTAGACTTTTTAATAAGTCTAATTATCTTAAATAATATAAAATATACTAAGGCTATTCCTTTACTTATAACTAATATAAATAAGTAATTTATTAATATTATAATAAGGCTAGCTATTTTATAAATAATTATATTATATAAAAATAATATATTAACTACCTAGGCCCTTATTAGGCTAACTATTATAGGTACCTATTTTGGCTAATAATAATATATTAATAATAATATTAAGAATTATATTTAAAATTGTATTAGAAACCTAGTAAAATATAGCTAAGTAATAAAGTAAGGATATTATAATTATATAAATAGTTAAATATATATACTTTTAGCCTAGTTATATTTAAAGTATTTTTATATATTATAATAATTATAAAGTAAGAAAAAAACTTAAATAACCTAGGCTAGGCTTATTATAAAAGTATTAATTATTTTTATTAATTACTTTTATAACTAAAAATAAAAATATTTAAAAATATAAAAATAATAAAAAACTACTTAGGATCTTTTAAGTTAATATTTATAAAATTCCTCTAGCTTATAATTATACTTTAATATTAATTAATCTAAAAGATATTATACTTTTATAAGAGCTATAAATAGGTTATATAAAAACTTACTTTTTAACTAAGACTTACTTAATATATAATATATTTATATTAATTAATATATAAAATAATAATAATATTTACCTTAAAGTTATAATATATACTTAATAAGACCTAAGACTTTTAATTATTTAAATTTAGCTCTTATAGATATATAATATTCTTTAGTTTATAATTTATATTATAATTATAATTAAATTTTAGTATTAAAATAATAAAAAAGATATCTTAAATATATAGCTTTAGTAATTAATTTTAAAATACTACCTTATTATTAATAATTTTAATATTAAATATTATAATTAATAAATAAGCTAAGTTATAAATTATAGCTAAGAAATAGTAAGACAAGTATTAGAAAATAAGTTTAATTTCCATAATATTTTAAATATATTAATAAACCTATATTATAATATAATTAATTTTACTTATATTAATATACTATATGTTAAAGCTATTATTAAAGATTATTTTACTATTAGCTTTATTTACTTTATATTTAACTTAACTTTCCCCTATATTAAGCTAGCCTTAATATAATTAAATAATATTTAAGGAATAATAAAAGATACATTTAAATAGTTTATTAAGATTATATAGCTTAAAGTAATAAACATCCCCCTAATATATTTAACCTATATAAAGCTAAATACGCTTATATTTTTACTTATAACTCTATTAATATTAGTAGTAAAGGCAGCTAGCTAGCCTGAATAGAAAGGCAGATATCTAGCTCCCTGGTAAATAGAGGAGTATACTAGTAATGCAGCTATTTTTTAAGTTATTAGAAGAAGCCCCTCTCTAGGCTTTAACTAAGAGGTCTAAATCGCCAAGAGAGACTTTATTATATAATCTATTAGGTTAAGAAGCAGTATTAGCAGGACCTTATTAATAGCTTCTCTAGCAGTAGTGCTGTTTTTAAAGCTGCCCGGTAGCTAAAATTCCCAGGAGCCTTTCAGCCTCCACCCTTAGTGTCGCGTACCCACTTTCCGCGCACCATTATCAATTATCGTAATGGCTTTAATGTATGATATCTTAATTAATTTATATGCAAATTAAATAGCGCAAAATGGATTCATGATATACCCTTATCTGTAACTATAATAGTATTATTCTTGTTCCTATATTCCTCCTTTTTAGCCTCCTTCTTGCGCTTCTTCTTAATCCTCTTATTTTTTAGCTTCTAGGCTTGCTAAATCTCCTTAGGCCCTAGATAATAGGCTTAGGGGTGCCAAATTACCTTCTATTAGGGCTATAGCTTTTATAAATCTATTTCTATTTATAGAAATATTAATTTCTGCCTTTTTATAGTATTTTAGGCCTTTAAATAATCTAGCTCTTTAGCAGTCTTAGTCCCTAGGTAATAGAGATTCCTCTTATACCTTTCTTATTATAATTAAAGCTCTTTTACCTGAGATATTAGTTTATTTCTACTCTTTGGTATATATAGTATAACCTGTAATGTAACCCTTTAGTATTAAGGTATGCAGGGAGCCGGATTTTAGGCAGGTAGTTAAGAAGGTATAATAACTTTTTCTAACGCCTTTTCTAGCAAAATTGGCCAGATTCTAGTGCCTTTAAAGCCCTGCTATATATTCCTTATTATAATAGCTTTATTAATAGCTTTTTTATAGATTTAAATAAAGTACTATTTATAAATTGGCGCTGTAGTGTTAAAGCTAGTAAAAGGCTTTATAAGCTGCTTAAAAATTGCCTTTATTAGGCTAAAAATACTAATATTAAATAGCTAAGTAATATATAATAAATACAGCAATAAATATAATATCTATACTTTATAAAATAATGCTATAAATTGGAATTAAATAAAGATATAACTAGTAAATTTATTAACTATAAGAAGTCTCTAATTAGCCAGGTTTTTAAGCTTTATATTTAGTAAGAAAGTCTCCTATAATTACTTTAAATAGATATCTTAAGTTACCTAGCCTGTTTTACTAATATTATAGCCCTATTTAAAAAAATGCTTTAGAAAATATTATTCTTAGAGATAATCTTCTTAGAAAACTACTATTAAATATAGTTATCTTTCTTTTATATTTCTTAACTTTAATATTAATACCTAATTATATTAATTACTTTTTATAATAATAGCCTGCTTTATAAGGGCATTATTAAGTACTATTCCTGACTTTATAAGCCCTTCTTATAGTTTATACTTATCTATATTATATATCTTTAATAATATAATTTATAATTCTTTTATAATTAATAATAATATAATATAAAAGTATTATAAAAAAATAAGAGTAATATTATTAAAATAAGTAGCTTCTAAATATATAAATACCTTTAATTTAACTTCTAAATAGCGTTTTAAGAACCAATCTGGCTAGTTATGCCTAATAGTAATTCTAATTGCATTAAGGTTTATAATCCTATTAGTAAGATTATATAGTTTACCTCTTAAGAGAGTATACCTATAATGCTCTTTATACTTAATAAAGTTAATAATCTCTTGCTCTTATATAGGTAATAATAATTAATAACTTTCCTAACCTTTTTAAGCTATCTAGGTGCCTTTTAATTAATTATAGAATATAGACTTATATTTTTTATATAAGGTTATATAACTATATAAAGACTTGCCATTTTATAGTCTTTCTTGGATTTCCTTAATATTATTCTATTAAGCTTTATTAGGAGATATTATAATAAAAATCGGGATTTTTTCTAATATTATTTAATAGTGTTTTAGTAATAATTATAATTAAGGGGTTAGGAAATTACAGTTGCAGGGAGTGCGCAGAAAGTGGGGATACGCGGAATGTAGGTACGCGATACTACAGGTCGACAACGTTGTGTACGAAACCCAGATGCTCCGAGACAGCTGGGGTCCCGCGGACATCCGTAAACGACGGAAGTCTACCGACCCGGCGCCGACCTAATCGGTGGGCCCCGAACAACAAAGATCTCTTGCCTATGTTGGCTAACATACTTAGCATACTTACAAAGATCAAGGAAGGCATGTTTAAAGGGGGCAAGGTCTTCAGGGGTATTGATTATTTACCCTAGGACCTTTTGGTGTGTCGCTGACTAAAGCGAGGAGGTAAATACTCGATACTGTCTTTCTCCTCTATATTGCTTTATGAGGCTAAACTGATTCTTACTCATGCTAATTAAATTTTAATATCCACAGTTATCCACGTTCACTGATGTACTTCTTTGAGAGACCCCTTCCATGCGTTGACCGGCGTTACCCACTGGCCCAACAATATATTAGAGTTTCAAGACGATAGACTAGGCATGTCGCATGGCGACGTTAGGCAAATATGGGATGCCAAGGAAAATGGATACGTGCGCATGGAACATCATGCGACTGTCAAGGTTCGTCTAGTGTTCTATCATTGTTTTCGGGCTGTGTGACTGTCGTGATTTGCGTCCCCGCGAGGAGTCAGAAGGTACTGCAAAAGGCTACATGAACGTTGATATTCGACGTTCTCGTCCCTCCTAGAAACCGTTAAGATTGGAAATGCGCTATCGTTTGGATCAGCAATCCTGAACAGCCTCTACTTGAGGGAATCTCTACCTCGGCCCACGGCGGCTGGAAAATATGGGACAAGGTGAATGCGTGGAATGTTGGTAGCGACGCTTTCAGGGTCAAGTACTTCTAAGATATCAAGCCTGCCGGAAGGCACTCTCCCGACATTACCAGCGATGATGGCGGCGGCTTCGCCCCTCTCGGTCAATACGAACTCCGCCCGACTGCAGCGATAGCCTCGATGATAGGTACCTCTAGGTGTATTTAAGCCTATCGCACCCCACCGTACGCCTGCCCAGTTACCATGAATACGCCCGCTCGTCGTAGGTTCACTGGCCCCAAGCAACGGCCGCTGCATTCTCGGGCGGAAAATTCCACGGCGGAGAAGCCATCACTGTTCGAGATATCACAAAGGAGCACATTACTAAAATACCATTAAGCCTATATCTGGGCATTAATTAATAATAGATAGAAGAAGCTAAATAAGTATTATAATAAACTTAGTAAATCTTCCTTATTTATAATAGTAATAATTCTTTATTCTAAATTTAGGATTAGCTAGCTAGAGGCTATTAGGGTCTTTAAGGAGTAACTAGACTAGGTTTATAATAATAAGGTTAAAATTAAAAATTACTTTACTTATTAGTATAACAAGAGCCAGGGATAATATAAGGAAATATAGTATAGTGCTAAGGGCAATAGGTTAAGAGGATAACCGGTATGCTTAATAGATTAATAGTAAGATAAAGAAAGCGTTTGCGAGGTATGGTAGTATCGGCAAGCTTAAAAGGTATTTCTATCTTAAGCTATAAGATATAGAAGATGCTATCCAATAGTGGAGAGACTATAAGGCTTTGTTTCCTTTATTGAATAAGTTTGCTTTGAATAGTTTTGCTATTCTAGCGATGGCAAGTGATTGCCGGAGGCAATTTACCCTAGCGAAGCTAATACTGACGCTGACGTCTCAGAGGTTCTAGATGAGCTCTGATACATTGAACGCGTTTAATATCTCAATCACTGGATAAGTCAGGGCGGAGTAAAGTTGGGCAGCTGGATGGGTAGCTGACTCCTGGTGTACACGAGGGGGATGACTTNNTAAATCAAATAAATCAACTTTGGGCTCGAGAGCCGTCCATCTAAACTCAGGCACCAGCACAACTAGTCGGTCTAGTCGGACTTAGGCACCAGCTTCCTGCAGCAATTACAGTGTTAAAGCGTGTTATGTAGCTACTGTATCCTCTGCATTAGTCAATTGTGGGTTAAAACTGGTAAATCTCTGTCTTTATCAATGCCCATAAATTCGTCATAGGGTTCAAACATCTGTTAAAGCTAATCAATTTTATAATAAGATAAAAGATGGTTTAATACTACACCTCTAGGTAATATTAAGGGCTACTTTATTTTAAACTTAACTTATATCTAAATCAGAGTGTCTTGTTTCAGTGCTTTTCTCGGAAAGATTAGAAGGATTGTGCCGCATTAGGTCTGTTGCATAGCAGTTGCAAGAAATGTAATTTAACAAGGATTAGAAAGTATATTTCACTAATATTAACTTTGTTAGTTTTATATAATTAACATAAGGTTCCTTTTAACAGGGTAGGTTTAAATTACAATTTTCTAATACGAGGTTCACTCTGTAATTAGGTATATGTCACGGCCAGGGTCCC
>JAAIJJ010000515.1:0-47213 GCA_020976545.1 Fusarium sp. Barmshour
CAGACTACTACAAGCGCTATGCGATGGGAAGAGGCCAACAGATGAAGGATGGGGATAAATGGATGGTGATTGGGAAGAAAGAGATAAGAGTAATGGAGCTCACTTTTAGGCATGGATGGTAGTTGAAATTTCCTTCGATATGATAGGTACCATGTAGCCAGAAAGTTCCTTTGTTCGGATTTACTCCTTTTTCTTAGCGGTTATTTACATAAATAATTTCCTGCATGTACTCGACTTTCTTTGACTCTTTGATTGCACTTAACTGGATCATGTGCTCATCTTTTGCGCCTATGACACAAGTTCTCAAACGACTATTCGGGCTTTAAATACTACGCTTAACCAATTACTTGATGTAATCTCCTTTTAGGAAACACATTTCGAGCTATACGTGATTATAGTATAGGGTATTGTGTGCCGGTACAGTAAGTGAGTATATAGGAATTTTCTATTTATAACAAGTTAGATGTTTGGGTAACGTCTAGACAGCCTTCGGCTTATATACCTGCTCTGCTAATCTCGCCACGCAAACCATCTTTACTAATAACTAATATCTTGCTTCTAATCCCTAATTCAGGAGTTTTTAGAAATAAATTCAAGGTAGTAGCTTAGACAGCCTTTAAGACGTTAATAAGATAAGTTCTAAAATAATAGCTATTATTAACATTTCCTATAATATAATAATTAATTTTAGCTATTAGTTATATAATAATATAAATATTTAAGAGAAAGTAATATAATTAGTACTCATTTAAGTAGAAATTAGATTTTTACTTATTAATAGGGGTTATTTTAAATTATTTAATTACTTATGTATAGTAGATCTTAGGCTATAGTAATAATCCTGTTTAATAAAGTAGATATAATAAGCAGTTTAATAGTCCTTTAAGAGGCTAATTATTAAAAATTATTAATAAGTTAATTAACTATTAATAGTTTTTTATTAAACTAATTAAGAAAAATAAAAAATAAAATAAATAAATAAATAAAAAGTTAGATTATATATGTAAGGGGTAAATTAGCCAAGGTTTAGTAAATAAAAGTATAATATATTTATATTAGCTATTACTATTTACTATAACTTTTACTATCTTAAATATATTATAAGTCTTATATACTTTTAAGTATAGAATTTTATAATATATACCCTAATTAAATAAAAAATACTTTTATAAAATATACTTATAAAATATATTTAAGATAATATATAGCTTAGTGCCTTAACTTATATTCCTATTTTAATAGAGGATTTAACTTAAATTGCCTTTAAATAATTACCTTAAATTAATTAAGAACTAAAGGCAGGAAAAGATATTATTATTAACTATTTATATTTATAACTTTATTACTTAATTATAAAGTATAAAGGAAGTTATTAAAAGTTCTATTTTAAGAAGATTTGCGCTATAGTTAATAAACCTTATTTACTACTTTAAAATATAAGAGCCCTGAGATATTTATAGAGGGGCCTTGCTAAATTTCCCTTATAGCTATAGGGACTATGGAGAGATTAGCCCTGTATCTTACTTGCTAATTATTAAACCGTTTCTTGATTGATTGAACTGTCTGACTGGAGCCTTTCTGATGCAGCCTAGCTAATCTCTAAAAGAGGGGTAGAATATCATATAACTCTTCCATTTTAGGAAAAGCAGCTCCTTTAACCAAAATGCCCTGCTAATTGGCACCCGGCGGTTTAACATACCCCCCCAGAGTGATAAGATTCTGTTACTTTAAGGCTATTGCCAGTTCGGTCTCTTCCCTTTATAAATTAAGATTTTATATCTCTTTTCTAGGAAAAGCAACTTTATTTAAGATTTTATAACTCTAATTAATCTATATTCTATTAGTTTAATTATTTATAAGTTATTATTTTAGTTATAAGTTCTCCTAACTAGATTTCTGCCTTAAGGTTTTGCACTGTATTAGTAATTTATAATAGCACTATCAGGCAGTAGCAGTATTAATAAATTATAATAATCTAGTTATATAATAATATAACTTATTACTAGGTATGCGCTTTATAGAATTTAACCTCTTATTAATTTAAGATTTTCTTCTTTTCCTTTTCTCTTTAGGCATTATAATAATTACTTAATATATAATATTTCCTTTTATGCGGCGACTTTCTTTATTAGGTTTATTATTAGGATTTAAGCTTCTTTACTAACTTTTAAGTAGCATCTTCTAATTTATATCTAACTTTTTCGTTTTTGCGTTTCTATTCATTATATCTAGTAAAGCTTCTTTAAATGCCTTAGAGTTATTAGACTACTAGCTTAAGTCCTCTCCAAGTATCCCTCCTCCTTATCGCTCTATATAAGTGGTTTTGCAGCTCGAATATGCATTTTGCTTTTGCTAACTTAATTGCAGTCATTATCGCGGTAAAGCCTGTGGTAGAAAGGCTCTTCGCGCTGCCTATAAGGTGCAGCAGACAGAAGCTGCTGCCGCCGCCGCCAATATATATATCGCTGCTTACTTCTGGGTTTTGCTCTGCTAACTAGGATAGCACTGCTACCAAGAGAGTTCCGCCCTGCCTTACTTGCTTGAACAGCGCTACCGCTGGCAAGAGTAATAGCAAGTATTAGGAGCACCCCAGTATACGCCGCTATAAGCGGTATACTACCGGGGGCTCTTACAGGAAGATATAAGCACTATAAATCCTTATTTTGCAGTTTATTTTGCTAATTCAGTTTTGTTTTATAGTCCTATTGCTGCCCTCCTTTATGCCCTCTATTTTCTTAACTTCTGCGCGGCTTACCCTAATATAATAAAAGACCTTAATAAAGTAAGCAGTGCCTTTTATAGTTTTAAGCCTCTGCTAATTATTTTACTTTTTAGTAAGATAACCAGAAGGAGAAAGAGAAGCGCCATATTATAGTAAAGACTATACTAGAGGGTGTGGCTTCTTAAACCTTTCCTAAGGCAGGCAATCCTTATATAGCTAAGTAATAGCGCGTTTTTTTTTTATTTTCTAGGTTATTTTTAAGGCACTTTACGCCATACCTCTTACCTTTAGGCATTTAGCTAAATAAAAGTCTTTTTAAGGTAATACTTCTTGTTTTATATTTTGCCTTATAAATACTATAATCTAAAAGTAATATATCCTAAATACTTTATTACCAGGTATTTCTAGAGAATATATTATAATAAATAATTTAGCATTATAAAACCCAAAATAGCAATATAAACTTTAAATAACCTTGCAAAATCTAAAATAATATTATAAAATCTAAAATAGCATTATATAATCTAGAATAATATTATAAAATCTAAAATAGCATTATATAATCTAGAATAATATTACAAAATCTAAAATAGTATTATAAATCTTAAACTTAATCTTTAATTTTAAATTTATAATTCTTTAAGGATTTTATTAATTATTCTCTTAATAACTTACTTATCTCGATACTTATTTATATAATCCTTAATATTAACTAATCTAAACTGCTTATAGCTCTCTTCTTATCTTTTGCCTTATAGTGCCTTTATAAGCCTATCTGCTATAAGCTCTGCACTTTTTATATAGGTAAGAGAAACTGCTTTCTTTTATATATATTTGCATAGCTAATAGTTATATATATCTATATATCTTAATTTAGTCTTTAGCTTTTAGAGAGGATTCTTAAGTAAACTAATTATTTATTAGTTATTATATAGGAGTTATAAATCTATATTTAGCAGCTCGATTTATAAACCTTTAAGTAGTCTTTATTAGAATAGGCCCTCTTTTACTGCTTATAAAAGTATAAGTAATTCTGCCTTAGTTATTAAGGTTATTACAGTATCTTGCTTATTTACGCGCTATCTAATTAGACTTCTAAATAGCTTTATTATATAACCTTAAGAGCTTCTCTAATTAATAGAATTATCTGCAAACAATATATCGCTATAAACTTCAAAGCCTTCTTTAGAATTAAACTATAGCCTATAGAATCAAGTTATATATAGGTAATTAAAGACTCGATTTACTATATTAACATGCTATTTGCTTAGATTAGTTATAAATCTTACTAATCAAGAAACTGCAAAACTAATATCTAGTCTTATAATTACGCTTACATAGAGGAGGGATCTAATAGCTCTCTTATACTAGCTTGCAGTCTAAGGGTCTGCTATTCCTTTATTTAGTAGGAGTTCTTCTCGAGTTATTAGCGACGCGTTTAGTGTTTTTGCAGTGCTCTGGTTATATATCTTCTCTAGATATATAGTTTAAGTTACCTAAATGCGTTTTGCGCTTTGATCTTTTATAATCTCTATTTTAAGGAACCATTACAGCTCATTTCTGCCTGTTAGTTTATACTTCTTTTATAGGGCTTATATAAGTTAAGATATAGTATCCTTATCCTCTTTCTTAAAGGCAAAGACTATATTATCCATATAGAAGAACATTAGAATACCTCCTTTTTAATAGCAGCAAGGTTTATTAAGTACTAATTCCCATCCTAAGTTTTCTAGCATGTTTCCAAGCTCTATTTGCCATAAAAGCAGTATGATTTAAAGACTATATAATGCCTTATACAGAAGCAACACTTAACCTGCCTTTTTGCCTTTCCTAAATCTAGGTAGCAGCTTTATAAAGATATTGCTCTGCAGTCTTATATTTATAAAAGCATTTACTGCATTATATTATAGCAGTTTAAGGTTATATTTTACTATAATTATAAGCAGGGTCCTGAATAACTTTCTAGCCAGTATTGCAGCATAGGTCTTATTAGTATTTGACTTTTGCTATTAGTCTCCTTAAATAATAAGCCTTACCTTGCATTTTTGTAAGTATCTATGCTTATTAAACTTATCAGTAAAGACCTATATACAGTCTAGTATTTATAAAGTGCTAATCCGTAGATCACACCTTATAATCTCTATCTATAATCCTATTTACTTATAACTCTCTAAATAATCTCTTTACGCTTATTTAAACTCTTCTTTAAAACGATACCTATATAGATTTCTATAGGAGCTTAAAGCCTAAGGCAGATTCCTCTTATAGAACTTTTCTCTATCTAGAATAAGGTTTATTTAAGTCCTTTATGCCTTATACTTAGGCTTAAGTCTTCTGCAAAGGTATTAGCTCCTTATTGCCTTTAAGACTAGCTTTCTTTTATACTTTACTATTAGTATAGCCATTATGCCTATATTAAAGGCTTAGTTAAGGATAAATAGATCTTTATCTAGTCCTTTTAGCTTTACTTGTTGGCCTAACTATATTCTAATTTAAGTAAGGAAGCTTAAAAACGGGCTCTCTAGTAGGGTTAGGAGCAGCTTGAATCGAGCTTAAGTGTATTTTAAGTTATTAGCATCTTAATCTTCTTTTAACTCTGCCTCTTTAGTAGGCAAGTCTTTAATTAGATTTTCAAGGCTTAATTCTGTAGTTTCCTGCTCATTAGGGCCTTAGACTGGGTCTATAACCTAATCAAGCTGTTTAGAGTTTATAAGAGATTGCATTCTTGCTTATATCTCTTTTAGAGTCTGTTTGCTAATTATTTCTTTTATCTATACCTTATTAATACTAAAAAATTCCTCTTTATTAAATAAGATATCTTAATTAATATATATCTTATTAATAATCGGATTCTAAACTCGGAATATGTTTTATAAGTTATATCTAATAAGGTATCTAATCTATACTTTTAGAGTTATTCTTAATTAGAGATGTTTATCCTTTAGTTATACTAAATTAGTTAAAGTAAATGCTTTATATTTAATTATCCTTATATAGCCAATTTAAGGTTAATTATTTTCTTGCAAGTTGTAGATAGTAGAAAAGAAGCTCTTATAGGGTATCTTCTACTTTAACTCTTGTTTTAGGGTATAATTAAGCAAATAGATAGCTATTTAAACTATTTCTAGCCAGAGGCCCGAAGGTAATTTACTATTAATTATTAGCAATCTAACTTTCTCTTTCACCACCCCCCCAAAGCGTTCTCTAGAGCCGTTCTGTTACTAAGTATATAAAGCACTTTTATCTACTTAAATTCCCTTTTTAGCAAGCTAAGTGCATATCAAACTCCCCTTTTATAGCTTGTTATCTGTTTCTATTAGGCAAAGCTTAATATTATATATTATTTATAGCATTTATATAAAATGCTTAAGCATTAATACTAGATTCTTATTAAAGCGATTAATAAAGTAATAGTCCTAATAGAGTCCCGATTCCTAGTCTATAATAATTCTATAGGATATATAGTTATTAATTCCTAGTAGATAGTTATAAAAGTCAATTAAGACTCTTTTACCAGGTTTTAAGGCTTATATCTATAGTTTATAGTATTCTTATCGCTTTATCTTTGCCATTTTATAAACATTATATTTAACTGTAGTTAGACCCTTTATCCTGGCGCCAAAGGTATAATTTACTAGGTATTCAAGACTTCTTAATCCTAGGTATCCTAGCCTTTAGTGCCAGATCATTACTTAAGCCTTATTTAGTCTTTTAGCAGTCTAGGAGTTATATTAAAGGTATTTTATTAGGAATGCGGCTTATTTTCCGGTTTTAGGAATATATTCTATAATATACTAGTTAAACTTAATAGTTAAAGTGCATAAGGCCTAGCCGCCTATATATTAAATAATATCCTTATTATCTCTTTAATCCTACTAATAGCCAACTTAATATAGCTTTTGCAGTAATACTAAATTTATTCCTATTTACAGACAGTATATAATGCAGTTTAATTTAAAGATTTGCGCTTTGTTTTATAGGTTATATACTTTAATCTACACTTTACTATATCCAAGGATTAGTAGCCACTTTAATCCTATAAAGACTCTATCTTTATCTAAGGCTATCCCTAGCATTTTAAATCAGTTAGTACTATTAAAGATATAAATTATAGTTTTAAAGTCTAGTATAGCCAAGTCCTATAATAGGTAATTATCGCTTAATATTAAGAAGGCAGCTACTTTCTCTAAAATTAATACTTAGGGCTTTAATAGTTAGTTTAACTTCTCCTTTAAGTTCTATACTTCCTATTAAAGCTTTTTAAAGAGTTCTCAAACTTCCTTCTTATCCTTAAGTTATTATTCCTAGAGATTAAGCTATCTTTAAGATAGTAAATATTTCTTTAAAGCATTTTCTAGGAATGCTACCTAGTATAATATAGAATTTAGGTTTTTATACCTCTTTTTATATAATATACAGACCTCTAGTATCTCTATAAATTGCCAAAGGCGCTTTATAGACCCTTCTCTAATAGAGGCTTCTCTTAAATTATTTATCCTTAACCTACTTTACTTCTTATCTTTAGGGGATAAGCTTTAAATTACAGTTCTAAAGCTCCCTTTTACCACTTGCTCAGTAGGTAGCTTATCGCCCCTCTACTTAATTAATTAAACTTCTTAGCGAAATTAAGTAAAGAAAGTCAATAAGAGGTATATTCCTTCCTTAATCACTTCCTTATTCTGGCCTTATTTAATATAAAGAAAGATTTTAAAGTAATACTCTAGGCTCTACTACAGGTCTTTAAACCAAGTATTTAGGTATTATACTTCTGCAACTCCTCTAAGTCTTGCAATTCATATTATCTTCTCCTAAGAGGTAATCTATTCTTCCTAATTAGTTCTGCTATTTAATGCCGCCTTTAGCACCTTAAAGTACTATTTTTAGGCTTATCTCCTTCTAAGCGCATTATCAATACCACATGCGGCTTTAAGGTTTAAAAAGAATAGTAAAATATTATTATATTATATAGATTTATTTATAATAAGTAAGCATATCTTAATATAATATAGATTAATTTTCTTAATTATCTAGTTAAGTATATTTTAGATACTATCTGCTTATTTATTATATTAATTAAGGTCGCTCTTATAGATTATTATAGATGCCTTATAGGCCTCCTAATCCTCTGGCACTAACTTAATATATAAGGTCGCTAGGTGTTTTAATCAGGTTATTATAGAAGAGGCGTTTAAAGAGCGCGATTAAGGCTTATTTACCTCTTTTATAAGGTAATTACTAAATTTAGGCCTCCTTGGCTCTTAGACTCTTCGGTCTGCAAATTGCCCTAGATTTGCAATCCTCTTAAGTTTATAAATCCTCTCTGCAAATATCTTTATAATATAAGACTGCTTAAAGGAATCCTAGTTATTTAGTTTATTAAGGAAGTAGGTCTTAATATTTGCTATTAAGGATATCTTAATTAAGGGTTATTTATTTAGATAGCGGTTTATTTTATCAATTAGCAATTCGTTTCTTATAGTTATAGCTATCTTCTTAGAAGTATAGCTCTAAGACTCTTAATTATTAAACCGTTTCTTGATTAATTGAACTATCTGACTGGAGCCTTTCTAATGCAGCCTAGCTAATCTCTAAAAGAGGGGTAGAATATCATGTGACTCTTCCATTTTAGGAAAAGCAGCTCCTTTAACCAAAATGCCCTGCTAATTGGCACCCGGCGGTTTGACACTAATCCCCCTATAATAAGATGATGATCATCGATTGCTATTAAAGCGGAAGTATTCCTTATATCTATAGCTAGGTAGGTCCCTTAGCTATAGTTCTCTTAGGATAAAACTTTTAACGGCTTCCTCTGTAGTAAGAAAGAAGATTTAAAAGGAGATAACCTATATATAACTAGGGGAAAATTACTGTTATTAAACTATCTGATCTGCCGTGGCAGGGCTGCGTTGCGTGCACGGGCCACGATTTCGTCTATCAGGACCTGATACGGGAGGTAACTGGTACAGTAGGATATAGTTAATGCATTATAGGGTAAGTCTCGTGAAGGATTGACTTACAGGCGGCTGAAGCCAGCAACACTACAAAGTGGATCAATTGAGTGAAAGACAACATCACGAATTATCACGAGCCTGGCACTGTCTGATTTCACGAGTTTGCTTCGTTGAATCGGTAGATAATGTCAAGGGTAACAGTGGATTTGGCAGGAAAAACAACCGTCTTTGAGGCTGAGAATAGGCCCGACACCACATAGTCAAATAATGATTTGATAAAGTTCGTCACCCGTAGTAATATGTCATAGTTACGCGTTTATCGTGGCAGGCTTGCATTGCGCACTGTTATGTGGCCTTTGTACCATGCACCATTTCAAAATCCGATAAAGTTTGTGGTCAGCTATAGATTTGACTATCAGTCCAAGCCACCCGAACTGGGTAGATATTGGTGGTGTGCCGCCACAAATACAGTGCAGTCATTCAGCCAATAACATATCCTCTTATCACATCACATGTGAATTTCCAACTGAGACAAGATATTACATTTACCTAATCGTGATTAAAACCATTCAAAGGACCCTCAGCACTCTCCAGAGGATATTTAGCAACAGCAGCTAACACCCCACCATCTTCCATCCCTCCATCTGTCTTTTGACTTGGTTCTAAAGTGTTATTAAGAAGAAGCCTTTCCCATAAAAGGCTAACTCACCAAATACAAAGACCACAACAGCCTGATTACCATGCCCACCCAGAGTTTGCACCTTGAAATTGGGGATAGCAGAGGCAGCGCTAAACCTATTCACACCAACATACGGCACGCTCCACGAAAATGTCACTTCGTTTCTTGGTCCGAATCCGACGATACGGTACGTAATTGAACCTTCGACCCCTCCGCCCAAGTGGTTCGATTTGCAGCGCAATATGCCGCTCTCACCGGCGAGTATTGTTTGCGGTGGTGGAAGGTCTGCGTCTTTTATGAATTGGCCGTGGACAAGAGTTGGCCATTCAAGTTCGGTGTTGAGTTCTTCATTGGTATGGTTTAGAATCACCACGAGAAGCTCCCGGGAGGCCATGGTGCTGAGGGTTTTCAAAGTATGATTATAAGAGGAGCGATTGTTCAAGGGTAGATAACAGCTATCGACAGTTTCAGTGTGTTCTATTAAAACATCAGCCGTAGAAGAAAAGAGGGGCCTAATATAGTTTGTCGTATTGAGTTTGAGGATGCCGAGATTGGACTTGAGGGGTTTGCAACCTCAATGTCGAAGCTTCTGGCTACACCTCCCTAATGATACATATATATTCTTTTGGTTGCAGCCCTTGAATAACCAACATATCGGATAATCAGGGATGCTTTCCGGTCTAGACCCTGGCCAAGATTTAATCCAATCGCCCTTCCCCTTGCTAATCTGCAAAAGATGTGTCAGATCATGCTACTAATGGAACTCGCAGCAAACATGTGACAGGCAATCACTAACGGTAGTGAGGGGTACCTTTTGGCGGCCGACCTGGGCTTCTGGAGACAATTTGTGACTGGACTTTCAAAGCTTGCATGCATAATATCCTATCAGCTATGATGTGCTATGACTCACCAAGATACGGATTTAAGTCTTCAAACAAGTCTAATTACGCGTTGCAGCGTCGTATCCGTTCGGAAGAGGAGGTACTTTAGATTCTATACCTTAGAAGAAACCCTTGAGCTGGGGTTAGACTCCCGAAGGAACTTTTGTCGTAACGGCAGAAACCGACCATCTTTTAACGCTTACACACCAACTTTCATTTATCCTTGCAGGCCATTAGTATTGGCATTGGTCGTCAAGATTGAGAAAACGTTAGTTGCAAAGACTATTATCCCCAGGCAGCCCAATGGCTAACACAATACCCCGTGCCAAGCAGGCTTTTCTCGTTGTGACGGAAAGACTGTGTATTGGTGTAAAAGTTGATGAATTAAATGGCCTATCAGTCACAGGTGCAATCGAATGGGAGAATTGATATACTATTCGCCGTAAAATGGTGAGCTTACCACGTGCAGTCCTAACAGCACCAAATTCATGTCGTCTTTAAGGTAGCTAACACTGAAAACCTCAGCATCACAATCCATGACTGGATCTACTCAGCTTTGAGATTTAATCTTGAGAGTGTATTTTCGTGCCGAAGGGCTACACAAGAAACAGCTCGCCATGGCCCCCCTCGATGAGGAATGCTTTAATCAACATTTGCACTCCGGCACAGGCAGTGCTACTACGCATACAGAAAAGATACATAATGGCGACGTTTCACATGAGCCCAGGTAGGTCTCCTGCGTGAGTAAATAGCTGGTGATAAATACATAGACTGCCACTAACACAGGCCTCTCTTATTTGTTCCAGCCGTTGGTGGTTCCTCTCAACAGCATTCCCTATGATCGCTGGCACTTTGGGCCCAGTTGCTTCAGCGTTTAGTATATGTTCATTAGCTGAGCCGTGGCGACAGAGCCTTATCCCTGGGGGAGATATAGAGGACGCCGTGGATGTTCCGGATCCTTCATGGTAATTTTTTGATGAAATCAGATTGTTAATCTTTCTAATGCTCTAATCTAGGTTATTGATCATCGAGGCTATCCAGCTCTTAGTCGGTATCATTGCGAATCTCTTCCTTCTTCTCAACATGGCGAGGCGCGTCCGTTTCGGTCTAGCTCTGCCTATCACGATAGTTGGATGGTATGAGGAACATTTTGATATCTGGTTTATTGCTGATTTTAGGCAAACAGGTATACCTCTTCAATTTGTCGTATCGCTCTAAACGCTACTGCCGCTCGGCCTTTCAAAGACAAAGGAGTATCTAATGAAGACACCATTTGGTCCCAATCCTTCTACTATGGAATGTTTGCAGCCATACTCTATTTTGCCGATGCGTCACTCCTTACTATCACTTTTTGGGGCGCTTGTACGCATCGCTATCGCAAGGACCTGCTACTAACCATGAGTCAACGCACCCTCATGCTTCAGAGCATCTTACTCCTGATATACCTCCTTCTTGGTGCCTATATCTTCTCTGAGCTTGAGTCCTGGAAATACCTCGATGCTGTATATTGGACAGTTGTTACGCTTTTTACCGTTGGCTTTGGGGATTATTACCCTACCTCTGCCCTGGGGAGAGGACTCTTGATACCGTTTGCCCTAGCTGGGATTATTTCTCTTGGCTTGGTCATCAGCTCAGTTAGGAGCTTGATCCTTGAGAATGGGAGGAGATGCATTGGGGCGAGGATAGACAATAGGAAGCGAGACAAGTTTATCAGGAAGATGCTCCTCAAATGCGACATTAACACGCTGGACCCTATCTATCAAGACTTGCAGACGCCACACGCAAGCTCGGCCGAATTACAACAACGCGAGTTTGAACGCCGCAGAGCTGAATTTCAGTTAATGCGAAGAATTCAGGCCAAGTCTTCCACACGCAGAAAATGGGTAGCCATGGCCATTTCGACGTTCTTATGGCTCCTTTTATGGTTAGTAGGCGCTTTCATCTTCCAAAAGGCTGAACAGGCCTACCAAGGCTGGGAATACTTTGATGCGGTGTATTTCTGCTTCGAGGCCTGGACGACTATTGGATACGGGGATTTAGCTCCAGTGTCTAATCTCGGAAGATCGTTCTATGTGTTTTGGTCTCTCCTTGCTCTGCCGACCATGACGATCCTTATATCGAATGCGAGTGATACTGTGGTTAGGATTGTGCGAGATGGGACTATTCTCATTGGAAGTGTTACAATTTTGCCGAATGATCGGGGATTTGTTAGGAATATGAAGAGTCTTGTTAGCAAAATTACATTTGGCAAGATCTTCAGAGACCACAGCACTGGATCTGATGGTACAGCGGCGTCCTCGAAAGCCATTCATCAACAATTGCCTACCGATCAACCTCCTTTCGCGATAACGCATTCACGGAGCATTCAACCTCATGCGCGTTTCGCCTCCTGTTTGCAGAATAATTTTGAGAATCTTCCCCCAGGGGCCGATTTACAATTTCTTTTAATGTCCGAGATTCGTGTCATTATTGACCACCTCAAAGAGTCCAAGCCTCACCACTATTCTTTCGACCAGTGGGCCTGGTATCTCAAGCTTATTGGAGAAGATGAGCATAACCCAAGAACACACTGTAGAGTTGACCAGCAGAAAGATGGCCATAACGTCTCAGAAAAATGGTCGTGGATTGGGAATCTAAGTCCTTTGATAAGTAGCAAGGGAGAAAGTGAATGGATTCTGGGAAGGCTGATGGATAAGCTTCAGTTGTTAATGGAAGAGAACAGAGGGCACGGGGGTGAGTTCGATTCCGGAGGTACAGCGTGTTGAGGAAGGTAACAGAGACGGATATACTGTGAAGCTACGAACAATGCACTAAGAAGACTAATATCATAGTTACAATCTTGAGCTGTAAAGACCCGATGCCAGATTGGCCATTTAAACGCCTGTATGGTGTCCATTCCTTCGAAATACTTCTTGGACTCTCTTAATCCCCGCACCCCAAAGGGCTAATCTGAACAGTGCGTAAAGCAAAAATGTAGCAGCAATATTGAAAACGACGTAAGCAAAGCCAAGCGCCCAATCCCTCCATCTGTCGTGATAATACATACCAGAACGAGCCAAGATCTGATCGGTATCTTGAAGAGGACAATAAGAACAATCAGTCGTAGCCTCAGGATTGAGCAGCGTTCCTAATGCACCCTGCTCAATGTATTGCTGCATGTATGATCCACAGGTCTCACCAGTTGGAGGTTGAAAGATAGCAAGCTCAGAGTCGGAGCAAATGATTGTATCACCTGCAAGCCCCGTAACAGAAACCCCGCCAACAAGATAGGTCATAGGAGAAACGCGATACATGAATATCCAGAAGCCAGGTAGAGCAGTCGGGGTTTGGAAAACACCAGCGAACAGAATCATCATAGAGAATAGGACTGTTGTCACGCGACCAGCTGTCGTCGCATCAGGCAACGGTGCAATGACCATAGCTGCAAAGGTACCAACAAGGACATAAAAGTAAACAAAGAATAACAGAATCAGTCCTTGGTCTTCGGACGAGCGTATTCCGAAAACTGTGTAGTTGAATATCGCAAAGGTGATTACACCAAGGATAATATGATATGGTATTTCCGCGAGGATGTTGGTCAAGATGAGAACAGTCCACGAGTACATATTCGAATGACGCTCACGCACTTCATAGATAGTACGCTGCATGACAAATTTTGGCATAATCTATGATGGCCCTATTAGCTGTGCATAGTTTTTACGGTCGGAGAACTATACCTGCTGGACTAAGCTGCTAAACATGGCACAAACCATGAGAATTGAGAAAATGGCGTTTTGGGTTCCAAGAATAGAATTACCAGGTCGAAAAAATGAGAAGCCGATGAATAAAGTGCCTGCGATACCTAATGTGAATTTACTGGCGATGTAGGTTGTTGACCGCCAGTATTGCTGCATTATGCGTCTGTACACGATTGGTACCTGTGAGGTCAGAGGAACAGGGTAGGCGCCGCGTTGTTGGGTTTGAGCATCGTGTTCATGTGATGGTTTGGGAGATGAAGATTGTGAAATGTGTTCCAGCTCAACTGTGACCTCGTTGGCCTCTCGGGAGGTATTCCAGAGATGAGGCCAGTCGAACTCATCTCCTTTGGAGTTTCCAATCATATCCAGGATATACTCTGCAGGATTCTCATCATCATTACACCTCCTTGGTGCACGTTCACCAAAATATCCAAGCACTGTTTCTGAATTCTCACCAACATCTCCAAAGTAGGCAACCTTGCCACCTCGCGCCATAAGCAACAGTCGATCAAACCTCTGGAACAGCATGGCACTTGGCTGATGGATAGTACACAAGATCCCCAACCCTCCCATGGCCAGCTTCTGGAGCAGGCTCAAGATTGCCTCTGACGATTGGCTGTCGAGTCCTGAAGTTGGCTCATCGAGAAACAGCAGCAGGGATGGCTTTCCAGCTAACTCGACACCAATACTCAGACGCTTGCGTTGCTCTGCATTAAGCCCCTTGCCAGGCAATCCAACAATAGCATCAGCAAATTCATCCATACCAACAAGATGAATCGTCTCTTCCACGGACTGAAGTTTCTGGCTTTTCGGTATATTGCGAGGCTGTCTTAACATTGCTGAAAACTGTAGAGCTTCACGTACAGTTGATGTCTCAAGATGAACGTCTTGCTGCTGGACATAGCCAACGTCACTCTTGAATGAAGCCGGTAATGGATTTCCATCAACATAGAACTCGCCTTGGACTTGGCCTGAGGACATTCTCTGTGCAAGGGCATTTAGAAGTGTCGTTTTTCCAGCCCCTGATACGCCCATCAAGGCGACGAGGGAGCCTGGTTTGACCCAGCCGGATGGTTCATCCAGGAGCCGCCTTGAATTCCCTTTAATCATGACATCGAAGGTCAATTTCCTCCAGGAGAAAACTGAATGATTTGCTTTCGTTCGTGTCGGTTCGCCAGACGTAATCTCGATTGTTGCACTGTTGGCTATTAACGGTCGCTCTATGTCGACTCTGGCTTTGAGTTTCGAGTCGCCTTTTGGAAGACGGCCACGTAGGAAGACAGGGACTTCGATACTAACAGATGAGTTCACGTTTAGCTCAGTAGCTAAGAGATACATGACCAAAAAGAAGAACAAGAAGCCGAAAATAATACCCAAGTTGCGCCACAGATGGGAGTAGCTATAGTCATAGCTTGTTTCAAACCATAAATCCCCATTAACATAAGTCTCCCCGGCCACAGATCCAGGAACAGGGCAGACAAATGTCTCGCCCACGGGATTTGGATAAGATGGCACAAGGTTGGAACAAGGATAATCAGTCCCATGTGCTTGGTTAACAAGCAAAGCTTCGAAGGCATAAGCGAGTGGATTTATATAAGAGATCCATTTAAACCAAGGGTGCATATAAGGACCGGGAAGGACAAATCCCGTATAAGTAATGAGTGCAAGAACTAGAAACCCAGATATTGCCATGGCTTGAGGAAGAGAAACCGTTGCAGCAGCAATGGTGCGAAAGATCATAGACATAGCTATAGTTGTGACAAAGACAAAAAGGAAAAAAATAAAGAATTGGGATGCTGTTTTTGCAAGCCCAGATAAGAAGTAGAGAATAACATTAAAAAAGACAGCAACGACGACTTATAGCTGTGAACTTGACTTTTATCTAGCCCTGAACGATTTAGTCGAGGTAACGGTGCCTCATGTCGCTTAAACTTAAGAATGCAGGGTATTAAGTAGTAGAAGGTTTATATAATAGGTTATTAAAGACTTATTAACTTAGCACTAGTTACTAAGAGAGCCCGATAAGACACCTTAATAAAATAAAGTAATATAAATTAAAAAAAAGATTATTAAACTTGAGTTCCTATTTATTAATAATTTATAAATAAACTTAAAGTAAGTTAATAAAATATATATAATAAGTAACTAAAATAAATAGGTAAGTAAAATAGAAATCTCTTAATTTATATTATTTTTATTTAATTAATTATTTCTTAACTACCTAATATATTGTAAGTAAAGAAAGAAGCTAATATTTTACTTCTTATTTAAGCTTGTTTAAATAACTTAAAATTAAGTCTAATATAGTATAAAAATTAATAAAAGTAATCTTATAACTTTTTAATATTAATAGTAGGATATTTTTTCCTAATATAATATTATCTTAAAATTTTATAAATTATCTAATTTAAAAACATAAGTAAAGATTTAAATATATTTTTAACTTAAGTTTATAAGGATTTTCCTTAGTATTATATAATATAAAGGGAATAACTAATTAATTATATATTAATTATAATATATTACCTATTAATAAGTACTAAGCTTTTAACTTTATTAAGTATTATAAAAAGCTTAAAATATAATTTATTTATATATTTTTTACTTTTTCTTTTACTTTTTCTTTTACTTTTAACCTTATAAAAAGCTATTTAGCTTTTTAACTATTTTATTAATAAGTTAAATATAAAGACCTTTATAGCAGGCTATTATAATAAAAGTTAATAGTAAATAAGGTTTATTTACTTTAGTAATATAATTACTACCTTAATTAAATAATATAGATACTAGCTCTTAATAATTAAATTAACCTTTTTTCTTTAACTTATATAAAGAAATAATATACTTAATTTATCTATTATAAGAGTATAGGGCTAAAAGGTTTATATATAGAGTTCTAAGATAAATATAAGGTAAAGGCAGGGTTTTATAAGACTTTTACTAAAGTTAAAATTAAAGAGATTATATTAAGTATTATATAAGTTAATTAATAAAAGTTAAGTTAGTTATAATTAATAAAAAATATATAATAGGGTATATAACTAGTTAACCATATATATAAAAATAAATAAAGTAAAATTAATAAATAAATAATAGTTTAAACTAGTAATATTACTCTTATAGCTAATAAAGCTTTATTAAGTTAAATTATTATAATTAACTACTTTAATTATAACTTAAACTTAACTATATATATATACTTACTAAAAAGCCTTAATTACTTATTAGCTAGCCTTAACCTTCTTTTTATAACTTATTTATAAGGTATATTTTAATTATCTATTATATAATAAGTTATTTAACTTAACTTTCCCCCTTTTTATTATAATTACTAATAGTATTATATTTATATTATTATAATACTTTAAAGAAGCTTATTACTACTTAAAGCTAATAAGGCCTATTATATAAAAAGCTATAATTTAAAAAAAGTTTAAATAAGGTTTTAAGTAAATTAATAAAAATTATTATAAATATTAAAAAAACCTAATATTATAAGAAAAATATTAGTTATTTTAGGCTAATAATTTTTATTTATAAGATTTTTTCACTTATATATATTTTTTTATATAAAAGATTTTCTAATTAATAAAGCCTTTTTTAAATTTTAAAAATTAAAACCTTTAATATTTAAAAAAGAAACTATATAAAAAGATATAATTAAGTAAAAAAAAAAAGGTTTTTAAGGCTTTTAGCTTAAGTAGCTTTTATATTAAGTAACTTAAAGATATTTAGTAATAGGCTAAAATTAAATTAAAGAAAATTAAAAACTTATAAATGTAAAGGCAATAATATATTATAATCTCTAAAATAAAAGTAAGGTAATACTAATATTTTATAAAAGAAAATATATTAAGTTATATATATATTTAAGTTACTTAAAATTAAAGATATTTATTAGTAATAATAAAAAGAGAATTAAATAAGTTATAAAATTAGTTATATAATTAAATAAATAAATTATAATTATTATTTATATTTTTATTTATTTTAAACTTATTATAAGTATTATAATACCTAAACTATTAATTATTAATTAATACTACTTTTAATTATTATATTACTTATATCTTATTAATATTATAAATTTTCTATATAAACTTAATTATTAATAAGCTATTAATATATATATTAATTATTAAGTAGGTTTTTTAGGCTACTAATAAGCTAAGAACTTATATTAATTATAATAAAATTCTAAGGATATAATAAATTGAATTCTAATAAATTAAACATATAATCTAAATGCCTAGCTATTAAGATTCCTATTGTATAATAACTACATTAATATAGAGAAGTAAACAGATGCCGGGGTAGATCCATTTATCTGCCACGGTTTGCAAATAGGATTTTCCTAACTAGACAGGACTCTAACGGCCTTTGACTTTTATAAACCTATTAACGCGTGAATTAAGTGGATAGCAGAAATCGGGGAAGGCTGGTGACATCACGGTTGTTGACGAGTTACGCGGGGTAGTGATGCTATACCCGCAACTTCGACACGAACGTCACATCATCAAGGCAAGGGAGCCTCGATGTCAAGACTTTATCTGCCCGGCACGCCTGTTGAAGCTGACCTGGTAAATTCAAACGTCCAGGCTATGAGACAGAGCCGTCCTTGCTCAACATACTGATGAGAATTTCCACGATGTCAACTGAGGCAATACCCCGGTCGTTTTATGGGTTACACAGCAGCAAGTTTACAATAAGAAAGTCAAGGGGTATGGGGTTGTGGAGCTTGTACACACGTCATGGGAGTGAAGTGTTTGTTGAGATCCGTTGTTTGATGGATCAATGGCTATTCCGATCCATCGGTGGCTGGGATGTGGATGTCTTGTCAATATGCATTGAAGGAGGTCAAAACTTCTTTTAGTCAAGCTACGCTGTGGTACTGTACTATGCTGGAAAAGAAGTCCAAGAAATGGTTGATTATCTCTATACCACCATACTACCTACAAATTCCGATTCCTATTCTCGATGAGTTTCTGTAACATAGCATTAGAGAGGCTACTGATAAGCTGGACTGACCTATCTCTAGTCGCGATATTTCTTGCCCTTACTAAACCTCCACCTACTAAGATTATGGTATATTGACTGTTATTACTAATGCTAATATTCTCTATATCATGTATCTGTATAGGGAAGTTCTGCTTACTAACGTGGTCAGATAAGTCACCACCTACATACCGCATTGAGTCAGGTTGCATAGGATTTGTAGAGTCCAAATCTTTCTTACGCGTCGTTCCTTGTTGAGTTAAAATTTATAAGTTACTCTGATTTTCTTATAGGTACTCTTGTAGCAGAATTATAGACTCTCCTAGTAATTTCGTAGATTTTTCAAGCATCGAAAGAACGACGTTCTGAAGGCGGATGAGTTTTATTAAATTACTTATCGACGACTAAACTATGTATTTTCCTTCAAAACTCGCATTTGTCTATTTTCTATTGTAGGCCTCAACCTCAATCTCGATTTGCATTCGGGGGAATGCAAGACGAGGAACAGCAATAGCCGTCCAAACAGGGCGGTGACCGGGAATACGCTTCTTTAGCTTCTCCACCAAGTAATCGTAAGACGCACCCATATCCACATGATATGTGCGAATCAGAAAGACATCCTCCCATCCTTTAAGACCGACAGTCTGTAGAACACGGTCCACGTTCTCAAAAGCAAGGTCAATCTGGCCCTTGACGTCATTAGCGTCCAGCTTGCCTGTGTTGTCCCAGCCGCCCTGGCCAGAGCACTTAACGGTATCTCCGAGAACGACAGCCTGGGAGTAATGGCAAAGGTCGCTATGCTTCTGGCCCGCGCCCTCCTCGTTGTAGTATTTAAGCGACGACATCGTGGTAGATCGGAAAGTCTGCCTGTTGTTCAAGAGATTAACGTTCTGCTTTGGGAAAAGATCAAAAAAAAAAGAACATACGTACTGGGTTTGTGGGTTAAATTTGGAGTGAAGATGATTTGATGAAATGAAGCCCAAATTGTTTCCTTGACGTTGGAGTCTTAAAAAGAGCTGAGCATAGTATAGAAGAGCAGACAAAACAGACGAGGGCATTTATATCTTTAAAATACCAGAGAGCGCGGACCTGTGTTGTCACAAGTTCAATAGCAATGGCGATGTCATTTGCCGAACGGGCTTTCTTTCTCCACACTAAGTCGGGATTCTCCAACTAAGTCGGGATTCTCCACCTGAGTCGGGATTCTCCAACTGAGATGCCGAGGGCGGCGCCTAGGCTCACAGCGCCCCAGAGGGATACAGTACGTTGTTTTTTGACCGAGTGGCATAAATGATGGTGGTTGTATAAGTTAGGCCACAGGAGATCATGTCGCATACAATGCACGAGACTTTTCATTATCAAAGTGTTGAGGTTGAACAAGAATTCGCCCAAGAATTATTCAAGCTGAGGCCAGTAGCATCGATAACCTGAAACTTCGGATGAACTCTCAAATCTGTCACTTGATGCATTTACCCGGATTTCCCCTTACAAAAAAGTTTATTAAAAGAAAAAAAAAAAATGAAGAAAAAGGGCGTGCTGCTTGCTGTACGTGGTGCTGTTCCAAATTCTACCTGTGCTCACCTGTTCAATTCTGCATATTTATAGAGCTTTTCGCCGAGTTGCTTAGCAAACGGCTTGTTCTGGGTGTCCACAAAAATATGTCCCCAGAACTTCAACAAGATTACAGCTACTTCTTTCGGTCCCAAACTCATGATTCTGTCGTCCATCATTTCCATGGAAGATGATGCGATTTGTAAAAGTGCTCGGACATTATGAAATACTCCCATTTCGGCTTCAACGGTTAGCATCGACAGTACTTGGAGGGTGCACAATCTCGAGCTTGCCTTGAGATGAAACATTTCCATCATGCAAGTGACAGATCCAGGAGGCCAGAATTGTCACTGACTCGAAAACGGTCATAATCCTTTCAAGGCTCCAGCAACTGACCTGAGAACGTATGAAGAAAATGACACCAGTATTTGCAGGTTCTTCTAAACAGCGGGCCATTTCATTCATGTCAAACCAGGAGCTTAATGCAAGGTCTTGGTATGGTCCAGGACCGTCTTGGACTAGAGCCGGTAGCTTGGCTGGACTTGGTGTATACATTGTCTGCACTTGGACGTGACCAGTATGGAGAACAGCCCGCGTGAGCGCGAGCTGCAGCAAGACCTCAGTATCATTAATAAGCACGCTCGAAGAATCCACCGTGGCTAGGACTCGACGACATTCCGCCACGATTTCGCTGTCAGGAATCTTTGTTTAGCAGTGCTTGTTTATCTGGTCCGGCTGCGGAGCGACAACCATGACGTAAAACAGGGACACTTACACGAGACGTCTATACTCCACGATGATGAGGTCGTCTGACAACACACTAGTTGGCATCTGACTTAGCAGGGTAACTCGATGTAAGAGGGCTGCGGCTAGAATGAAGAGAGATTGGATGGGGAAGTTTTGGAGTTGGACATCTTGCCGCGGCCCGGTCTTGGAGAAGAGGCTGTCAATTAATTCAGCCACAGTGCCGGAATAAACTTGGCCAACTCCAGGTTCTTGTCTGAATGCGTCAGATTTGGTCGAGTTCCATACCGTCTCTGAGCATGGAAATCTTAGATTGAGGCTCTCCAAGGCCACGAGAGTTTGAGGACTGCAGATGGATTGATGTGATAGTACTGAGAGAAACCCAATGGCCTGTATCCTCTGGCTAGTTTCGGCTTCAACCCAGTCACGCCAAGTGGGTTCGGGTTGATTTCCCCGTGATCTAGGCTTAAGAAAACTGACTAGACCGCTCTGCAAAATCTGGAGCTGCTGAAGTACGTCAGTCGGTTGCTCCAGCTTGACGAACTCTAGGAGTGATAGAAATGCGCTAGCTAGGTCAACAGGGTGGTTTCTAGCTTTGGTGTTAATTCCGCGAGCAATAGTTGTAGGTGTCGGAGCATGATTGGTGGATACTCACTGCTGCTCGAATAGGGTGCTGTCATGCTGAGGCGACGTCCACAGCTCCAGGGCTATGTCTCTGCTTGCTCTAAAGAGCAGCATGGCGCTATGTTCCTCAAAGAGATGCCATGCTCCTATAGCAAGTATGGCTAGACGCGCAACGACAGGTAGACGGTTGATGTCAGCACGAGGGTGAAAGACTTCAAACCTGCTATTTCTCATGAACGACTTCAAATATCTGACCGTAGTCTGTGCTGAGGGAGGGACGAAATTGGGGTTCTGGATGAGATAAACTTGGAACGTAGAATCCGACGGGTCTATGTTTTCTTGATAGTCCATGCTAGTGTCAGAGTGTATGCGTACGTCTTGCAGAACTGGAGGTAGCGTGGAATTTGACTGGATATCGCCTTGTGATTCATGGGATAATTGGCCCGAACAGTGTGGGATTCCAGTTTTTTCATGTTGGTTGAACCTATTGGGTCTGGAATCGCCAAGTAGAGGTACTAGGCCACTATGGACGATGAACTTCTGAAAGCTGGACAGGGGTCCATCTTCAGTGTCTGGTTCCAAATTTGACGGAACTAGAAAAATTCATTAAACGTGAGTTGAGAGGTCCTTCTGGATGGATGGCACTCACGCATATCGGGATATTCTGGGGGTAACGGCAGGACAGGACCTGGTTTGACCACAGCATCACCTTGGGTGATGACCAAGGTATCATCAACTGCGACTTGACTTTGACTTGCAGAGATCGCTGTTGCAGGGGTTGACGTCTCAGGGGCGGTTGAAGATGCTAGTGTCGTCTCTCGGACGCCGGGCATTCCCTGGCTGTTGAGATCGGGCTTGGAACTGTTGGTGGCGGGTGAGGGTGAGGGTAATGGATGAACGAGCCTCTGATGGCGACGTAGTAGGTCTCGTCGGGTGAAGGACTGTCCGCAGTCACATACGTATGGCTTCTCATTGGTGTCTGAGGTGAGCACGCATTCTTTGTCAGTAGGACAGACATATCATTGCGTTGGAGAAACCCCCCCCCCCCTTTGAAGTGGATGGAAGTGGGCGGACTAACGGATGCGTGTATGCCGCTGGAGATGTTCAAACTTGCGAAACCTAGATCCGCAATGCGAACAATGGTGCGGCCTACTGGACCTGTCCATTCTACAGTGGGGGTGCAGCGATGCTGCGTCTCTGTAGCAATTCGTGTTATGGTTGAATACCGAACCATGGGGAATTTGCCAGACCTTCTCCAACGGAATCGGGGTTCTAAAAATTATCAATGGAGCCACCTGGCAATGGAGTGATGACAAATGATGTTTCCACAGCGACCAATCAGAATCTACTTAGAAAAGGTTCTGACTTAATTGATTCTCCAACGCTAGACCGAAAGATCTTCATTTCAACCGCTTCGTTTCTCATCTCCGTGGATTCATGTCCACGGGTGATTTTGACTCCCAACAAAGCAAAGGCTTTCCCAAACAAAGCCTCTCATAATGCCCAGCAAGAAGACATCTTCGGGAAAGAGGTTTGCCGCTCCGCCGGCGAGGTCAGCGTGCACATCTTGGTTTGTTCCCCGTTCTCGAAAGCTGTCTCTATCTGTATGCCCCTATCCCTTGACTTACATATCTATAGCAGAGCATCGCGAGTCCGATGCAGCGGAGACACTCCGTGCGACCGTGTAGGTTATGGTCGTGGCCATTGCTGCCAACCCATGACAAGCTTTGTGCCGCTCATCTGACATTTGCTGTAGTGTATCAGCAGAAACCAGACATGCACCTTTACGCCAAGTCGTCGTGGCCATAGACCACGTTCAGGCCTTAAACGCAGGCCGGACATAACTTGTACGCATCGAAATGATGATTCCATCCACACAAGCGGAGTTGTTCCAATCAGCGCTCCTCTAATCCAGTTGGAACCCAGTCCCGCCGAGGACGTGAGAGGCGGCTTCCTTCCATCGCTCTACGGCGACAACCTCGAAGAATTCTGCTTTGACGATATATTTGGAGGGCCTTCAGACGACGCGTTAGAGAGCTTCTTTACCGACATTTTTAGCATCCCGTCTTTTCCGCGAGCCAAGACCGCCGATGGCCCAGTGTTGGAACCTCTTCCGTATGAGCGACCCGTCGTTCGAGGCTACAGATCCGATGATGATGTGTATGTTGAACCCCCGTTTCGTACTGTTTCTTTCATTGTTCAGTCCATAGGCGTTAGGGACGTACGTAACTGACTCGGCTTTATGTCTTTATTAGAATACGAGCCTATTACGAATTGATTCATCCCGCCTTCCCTATTCTTCCTCCACCGCTGGAGGAGTCGCCTGAAGATGTGAACCATATATCCGAGCCCTGGGCCCCGAACGGCCAGTTCTTTTCTGACTACGAACCTACCTCGCCCCTGGTTCTCGCTCTGCTGTCGGTTCTCACCCTTTTGCCCCACGCGAATAATGAGCATGCCTTGGAAAAGGACAGTCGTGAATGTCGGGCTACTTTCGCTCAGTCTCTAGCCCAATGCGCGCTTGAGTCAATCGAGATTGGAGCGACTCTGAAGCAGCCAACATGTTGTTCCCTGTCACCATCTGCATTCCATCCAAATGTGCCGGCAGAGCTAGAGGCTCCCCTGGCCTACTGCGTCCTCAGTCTCTACCAATATGTCCATCGCGGGGAAATGACAGAAATGGTACACTTTGCAAACCAGGCCTACGATGCTTGCGTGCTTCTATCCCTACACCAGTTCGTGGAAGAGAATAATGTCTTTATGGAAGCTGTACGAAGAACATGGTGGATGACTGTAAGCGTGCAATTCGATAGCACTACCGAGAGTAAAGCCCCCTGACCGAGAATCTTTCTAGTACGTCAGCATATGTTTTTCTGCAACCATAACCTGCAAGGTAACTCGCTTCCCTGGAACAGCAGTGTAAATGCATGGTAACATTCCTTCCTAGCCCCCGACACGGCCCACAGATATATCCAAGTTCACGACCCCTTATCCAACGACAGGCATCACATCCACAGTACGTACTCGATCATGCTTCTATTTCCAAGTGTTTGTCATGAATAGATCTGATCGTTGGAAGAGCTTGGATTGGATTCAGTATATTCGCGCCGAAGAGACCCTGGTCGCTGCTACCCTCCTCCTGGTCGCTCTCGTCACGGGCTCCGGCTCCGACGCCGCCACGCCAGCATTCAGACGCAGTCTTTCCTTCATGAACACAGTCATAGACAATCAGCTGAGTTGTCTCTCAGTGTACAATGATCTAGAGTCGAGCGCAGATATATCTCCAGAAGACAAATTGATGCAGTCCCTCAGGGCCATGACTGCAATCAGATTGATGAGGTTAGTGTTTTGTTTTCCATACAAGGGCCTACATGGCTGATGAATTTAGTGCTCGTATCAAAACTCATAGGTATTGCGCCATGATGAGTCATCCTAGCATATTGAAGAGGTTCGAAGCAGTTCCATCATGGCGCGCCCCTCATGAGCTTCGTCAATCAGTTTCCACAGGACTCAACGTCGAGGGTGGAAATCAGGTCGCTCAGCTATTTCCCTTTCCATGTCAGGACTCGCTGAATATTTGTGTCGACTCTGCTTTGGAAATTGTCAATTGCCTGGCATCATTACGCAAGGATCTTCACAGTAAGTAAACTAGAAGCACACCTAGTATGCGTGCAGTCGCTAAAGAAAATCCAGTCGCACCTTTTGCCTGCTCAGCCCTTTTAGCTGGCTACACGCTCATGATGATATCATTCTTCCAGAATTACAGTCCAGAGAAAGGGGTATGCGCAATTTCCGTCGCTGAACTACAGGGTCGATGCAAATATGGTGTCAATGCCTCAATAGATACACTCGAACATTTTGCTGTTGGATTTGACTTCATTAAGCTTCTTAAAGGTATGTTTTTCCTTGGCTATTTCGTGGTTGCAGAGAGTGGCTTATCGACTCAACCTTGCATAGATCAGCTCCAAACTGCCGCAATTGCCTGTGAGATGCGATAGATAGGTCAACGCTGGATGTTGAAGACGACTCATGCGTACACGTATGGTGTTCTTGCCTAAATTATCAAAAATCATTTCAACAAGGTACGAGAGGCAAGCTCCAGTGCTAACTGAAGTAACAAATTGTGTACTCCATGATTATATGCTTTGCTAGAGAGTTAGGACTTCGTAACTGCTATGACATTGGAAAAGGGCAGGAGGGAATACAACGATGCTAGAGTGTATCATCCCTTCATGTACATTGAAGCAGAACAGTTTGCAAGTCTCACAGCTGCAAGTAAAAATCGAACGAGGCTTGTCCTCAAACACTGATGGAAACGAATGCAGTATTGATTGGGTGGTAACCCCGCATCTGGTTGATCTTGGACCAGATCTTGTTCACTTAATAACGGTAGTACATGGTTGAACCTTCAACAACTGCAAACTCCATCCAACCGTCGGCTTTGATCCTGTACACCCAGATAGACGCTATGTACAGGTACTCAATCGATCCACAGTTGGATGTAACCAATCGCTATACACCTTCAGTTCTAATACTATACTTTCAGTTCCTTACTCTCTTTGGCGTCTCAGCTACCATTCATGTCCCCGTCCGAAACCTCGATTCCCATCGCCAAGGTATAGACTCCCTTCATCCCGTTAGCAGTCAACTCTGGTGCAGCAGTGGCAACTTCATCGCCGAAGAGGACACCGATCTCCTCAAGGGAGAGACCATTAGTCTCTGGGAAAAAGTACCAGATGACGCTAGCGTCAACCAAAGACGCGAAGATGAAAACGATTGCTGGGTGTGAGCACATACGGTTTGTGGAGTAGGGTTTTTATCTATGCTCACCGAGGTCATACTTCCATCCAAGTTCAGAAAAAGCAACAGATGCCGAACCTGTGTACAGCAATGATGTGGTAAACAACCCAGCGACTGAAAACGAGACACCCTGTGCTCGCATCCATGTGGGGAAGATCTCGGAAAGATAAACACTACAACAAAGGTCAGCAAATGAGGAATTCGAACGGAATTGAGACATAGCGGCTTTGGGGCGACTGGTAAGATACTGCAAACTAGTTAGACAATATGGTTAGCATTTGGCTCTCAACACCTACGACCATGATGTGTGACTTACAAGCATCCATTCCTCCAGCGAAGAAGGTGATGAAGAGAAACAGGAATAGAACCCCGAATCCATTACCAATGGCGTTATCAGCGCCTACGAACCTCGCGACCATGGCGCTCTCGCATGAGCTTGCGATCGTCGCCCCAGTCTAAGATGTCCCGGTCAGTACAGGAGAAGGGTGAATAACAGGCAGGATACTAAACATACCATTCCGATAACGATGAGCTTTATTCGGCCAATGCGGTCCAGTGATATCGCATTGATCCAGTTCATAAAGGCTGCCCTGCTGGTGTAAATTGAAAGGAGGAGAAGAGCTTTCCATCCAGTAATGCCCAGGCCTTCGTACAAGACAATCTGGTAGTTGTTGATAACCTACCAAATAAGTTTTGGCATTAGCAGCTAGTATACCAGCAGTAGAGGGCACGAGAAGGACGTACCAGGACTCCGCTGCTTTGAGCTATGGCGATGACCAGGAAACCGAAAATCATTCGCTTTCTAGTGTTAGGTGCCTTCCATAATGCCAGCCAGGATCGTTCGGATGCGCGATCAAGTTCGACCTGCTGTTTGATCTGCTCGAACTCGGCATAGGCGTATCGACTGTCGAGGTCTTCGGAATAGGAATGAAGCTTCATCAAGACTTGGAGGCCTTCCTCTCCCTTCGATTATAGATGAGATATCGAGGTGACTCGGGGATCACATGACTTCCGAGAAGAAGCATAGGCGGAGCAAAAATTTGAAACGCGATACACAGACGCCATTGTATATCGGGGTTGTCTTCAAAGTAACAGCCTAGACCAACCCAGCTCGCGTCAGCCTATGCGCCACGTTACGATTAGGCTTGCATGAAAAAGAGTAGAGTTAGGCGTTAAGAGATGGGCTATACTCACATAACCAGAGACAAGAAAAACGGCGTGCATGCCAACCATTCGGCCACGTCCATGAGCAGGGGATATTTCGGACTGGTACAGAGGGCAGATGGTATCAGTCATGCCTAAGCCCAGGCCTTGGATGCCGCGTCCAGCAAGGAACATACCGATATTAACACTAGTGGTGGTAAATACGGACGCCGCAACGCAAATGGCGCAGATAATTTGGATGGAGCGTTTACGACCCATCTTGTTGGCTAGCCAGCCCACGGTGAGGTAACCGATCAGACCACCGGCTGAATACAGACTATTCATTGCTATAGGAATGTGAGTTTTCATTCTGCCCTTTAAAGGTTTTGTTTGTTCTTAAATCAAAATCATTCAGGATATCATCAGGGTAATCCTTGTCAACCAACGTACCTCCTATCATCTGGGTACTCCAGTCGGCTCTCGGCCCCGATGTTGCCAGGTTGAAATAGCTCCAAATGGAAGGCAGGCCAGTGGTCGAGGCTATAATTGATGAATTAACGCCATAGGTAAAGGATCCAAATGCGGTGAAAAGCACCACCGCGAGGTTGTATTGATTTACAGTCTGCATATTGAATGGTTTGGTAGAATGATTAAGTGACGTGATAATCTCAACATGCAAAACTATCGAGGTAGCTCAAGGCTATTTAACTAATACACTATCGGTTGGAACTGGTGACTTACTCCTTGATAACAATAACAAGCCACGTCGAGGACTATCTCTGATCTAGATGTCTGAAATTGGCATTTGGGTGAGGTCTAGCTCCACAATGTCTGTGTGATCTACATCCCTGGACGCCGGGGTTGGGTGGATTGTCTACCTCCACATTATCTATCATCTAGACTAGACTTGATAAAGCTTGGCATCGCCCACACCATCTGCAATATTGGAGAAGATATGAGAGTATTTGAGATAAAGAGCGGAGAGTGACGGGATTTGGAGAATCCCGAAGGTCTCGCAACCCTCTATTGTCAACAGCCATGTGGTTCTTGGAGAACGGGGACGTGGTTTCTAGATAGCATGCCGCCAGGCTGAAAACGACAAAAGCCTGTAGGTATATCTTGGCAAATTACTCGATGATCTTTTGTGAATATGTTTCCAAGGTCAGCTGGAAGGGGTAATTAATCTCAGTTCGGCGAACTCTGTGAAATATTGATTCTCCTAGACCTATTTAAAGAAACTACTGGCTGCAAGTCGTTCATATTTAATACTATCTATCCCTATTGGTTATGGTTCTATAGAATTGTGTCTGCCAATCTGTTCTTACCCTAGAGCCTCACCCCTTCCCATCTTTGTCAATTTACTTAAAACATACATTACATTGTCAATTTACTTTGAACTCTAAAAACATTCTACTCGTCGGCTATTGCTGGCAGTTTCAACAAAATGTCTTCCTCATCTACTATTCCGAGCACAATAACGGCGCTGAAATTAGTCCAGGTGTGCTTTATTCCCCAAGACTGAGAGATAAGCCATCATGACCCTAACCAGGACTCATACTACTAGTTCAACAAAGACTATCAACTTCAGAAAGACGTCAAAGTGCCCATCCCTGGCCCCAGCGAAGTCTTAGTCCGCATTTCAGCAGCTAGTTACTGCCCACACTGATTATCAAGTGTATGAAGGGGTATTCTCAACCCAGCTTCCAGTGACCCCTTCACACGAAGCCTCAGGCACGGTTGTTAGCCTGGACTCCCAAGTCTTGGATAAATGGAACGTTGGTGATCGTGTTGGAGTCATAAATTTTAGAAACCCATGCAATGCTTGCGGTGGTTGTAAGTGGTCTACTATGGTTAATGGGGCGTTGGATGCTCGTTATTGTAGTAATCGATCCATGTGTGGCGTCGCTGGATCCGACGACGCATTTGCCGAGTATATGATCACGCCTCACTCGTCTTTGGTACGGCTTCCTGCGGGACTATCATTCGAACAAGCAGCACCGTTGATGTGTGCCGGCGTACGTTTACCCTCCAGAGCTTCTGAGATTGACTTAGTCGTCGGCTGACTCATATACTACAGGCAACTGCATGGAATGCAGTCAATGTCCTGGGTGCCAACAAGGGACACACCATCGCCATCCTGGGTATCGGAGGCCTTGGAGTTTTGGCCATGCAGTTTGCCAAAGCACGGGGATACTATGTTATCGCCATTGACAATCATACCGCGGGGTTGGAGCGGGTAGCACAAGTGCCGTTGCACCTTCGGCCGGATCTTATCGTTGATTACAGCAGTCCGAACGCTGCCCAGGTTATAAATCAATTCACATACGGATTAGGTGTCCATGGTGCGATCGGCTGCACAGAGGACATCCCAGCCAACGACTGGATATTGCATCAGCTTCAGCCCAGGGGGACTTGCGTGATCCTCGGGCACCCGTCTTGCTGCTCTTGATTACCCGTCGTGTACCTGGGTCGTAGTCGTCTGATTCCACTTTGAGCAGTTTGATGATATCTCTGAGATTGAGACCCTGAAAAGCATCAATGCCAAGGCTACCAAGTGTCTCGCAAAGGGTACGGTAGTCCCGAAGTTGATGTGGCATGCGCCTGAAGAGGTTCCGGAGTCCATTTTGAACGCTATAATTGATTGTTTCGAAAAAGGGGATGTCGGCATGGATAAATGATGTTTTCTCTAACCCCGGTGACCACGTAGCCACCAGATATTTGAAATGGGGAATGGTGTTTGGGTAAACGAGATAAGACTTCCCTCCTATGATGACTGTGATGGTACCATTGCCATGCCTGGAGTCTTGACTGGGGCCGAATCTTCCGTCTCTGTTATCGGGTTCCACTTCGAATACAAATCGTCTGGCAGCATCTTCCTTGAGTCGATCTTGGACAAAACAAGTTGGTGCCATGCTGCGCTGCATTTGACCTGGACAGGGCCATCAGAGCGTTTAGCAACATCAAGTATCTTCGCAATCACCGCCGCTAGTTTCTTTAGAGTGCCTTCGTTATATTGCTCCCACCGCTTCATACTTTTGGTCACATCTTCAACGACAGGAGGCTGGAAAAGGCCACTAGTGTGGTAAGCTCTCACAATTTTGGTGGTTTGCGATGCCCAAAATTGTGGCATGATACCTTCCATCTGCAGGGTCTTGTGGGCGACTCGGGTATTAACCTCCCGGCATTGCTCTGACGGTACAGCTACTCCCTCCATCGCCACCTATATGACTCTTGTGGTGGCTTCGATAATGACAAAAAGGACAGTTCGTGAGCAAGAATGCTGCCTGTATCTGCCCCTCCGACTGGGGAGACATAACCATCCACCTCATTTCTGACGAGAAACTTGAGACCACCAAAGGGGTACTAAACAATTCTGTAATGTCCGCTGCTTCCATGTATCTGATCTTTTGTGTATGCCTTCTCAAACTCGTGGCCGTAGCCCCGGAACTCACTCGGTGCGATGTATCGCCTGACCTCTTCCCCCTCGCGGGAGAAAAGAGCCGTCTCGCCAATGAGTTCGACTTTGATGACGAATTCCTCGACCCCATCCCTTGAGGTGTCTTGGTCGACAAAAGAGAGCAGATTTCGAATATTGTTCCGGTCCGTCACGACGTCGACCGGTCGAAGGTCAACCGAGGGGTCGGTGAGGAGCAAAGCGCGAAACAGAGGTTCGAGCGGACTTTCGGGATGGCGGGCCACGTTTTGCGCCGCGCAAAAGTATCCCATACCCTTTTTCGCCTGGATGGGACCGTTGGGTGGTGAACATTTGGCAGGACTGCCTGGGACGGCGATGGTGGGCGTTGGAGACTCGATCCAGTTGTAGGACGCGAGGTGACGGAATTCTGTGATGCGAGCGTCGGGAGGCATGACCATTGTCGCCAGGCATGGGAGACGAATCTCAGTAAGTGAGTCCATGGTAGAAGGGATGTGACTGTATTGGTGAAATCGGTAGATGTCGCGTATAGCAGACGTCTTGGTCTTGATAAATGGGAGAGTAAGACCGTTATAAAACCGAGACGAGATAGAGTCAAAACCTACAACAGAAACGACACTCTTTGGATTTTAATCGAACCTCGCAACGGAAATGTGTACTTCTGGGTCCTGTCAGCTGGTCAAGGCTAAATAGGAGGGTTGCTATGCCGGAGGCCCACCACTGAGTATGTTTAGGCACCTAGGTATGTGCGTTCTCGGTGTTCAGTAGTGCATGTACACGTCACATGTAACATTTGCACCTAACCACGACGCCCCGGTGTAAAATATTGGCCAATAACTGCTATTGTATCAATTATAGTGGTGGCTATAGCTGCTTATAGAAGCCGTACAGCGCCGTTACGGTGACCAATCGTAACATCACACCTCTATCCGAAGACATGTGATAACAGAAAAGAGAGATGATGGTACACTACAAAATATACAATAATTGATTTTCCTCTCAATTCCGTTGACGTGAACTAAGCACGAGCATTGAGAGTTGGCAGCTGATATGATCTTCGAAGCCATTTAGAGATATATTGGCCCTGAGTCCTGTTATTCTTAGAAAGAGCATCGACGATGAAGAGCAATTTAAAGAAGCAAGTACGTGTTAAGTAAATACTGAGTTGCTTGTCCTGGCAAATATCATTTAGTAACTTCAGCAAAATCAACACGCAACTCGAATCTGAATGATCGTTATTGATATAGGTAATACTATTTACTATTGTGCTAGTCTAAGTCACTGTAATCACTCAGTCAAAAGCTTGCATAGCTTTCCATGCAGTGTAAGGCCGTTCCACGATCATTTCCTTGGCTGTGGGCAAGGCCGAGCGACCCTCCCCAAATCTAATACTCGACCTCATAATCTCGCGCCATCTCCTGCCAGGAGCAATCTTGCCCGAGATAGTGTTAGGCACTAGGCTGTCACTATTGATAGGAACCAGGGCTGATCGCCCCAAGATAGCCTCCATGGCTTGTTGGGCAAAGGAAACTGCCTCCTTGGCATCCGATGGGACTCCGGTCTCGTCTAGCGCCCGAATCTTTGTATCCGGAAGCTGCTCCCTGAGATATTTGATGATGGTAGGGTTTCGGGCACCACCGCCGCACATATAAACCTCTGCAATCTCATCCACGCTGATGCCGAAGCGAGGGAAGAATGTGCGGTATTGCTTGATGATGTTCTGGGCCGTCACCCGAGTAATGGTTGCTAGTGTGTCGTACTTATCGCACCCAGCAGCAAGACACTCGTTAATCAGTTCTTGGCCTTCGTTGTCACCAAATGTCTCCCGTCCTGTGGTCTTGGGAGGAACGTGGTTGCAGTACTTGTTTGTACTCAGAAACTTATCGACAATGTCCTGGCGCACGGTGCCTCTGGAGCTCCATTCGCCATCTCTGTCGTATTCCATCTCGCCGTTAGTGAAATATCTCATGGCGTTGTCAATGAACATGTTGCCCGGGCCGCAGTCCCTAGAGATGTCAGTCGCTTCATTAGGGTGCTAGGTAGAGGATTTCTCACCAGTCGACCATTGCGTCCACTCCGCCCTCGGAATCAGGGGGGATGACACAAAGATTGGCAATTCCGCCAATATTCTGACAGACACGCCACTTGGTGGGATGATGAAGCAGAAGGCCGTCAATCAGAGCAACCAATGGGGCACCCTGTCTACCCACGGCTTGCTCTGCCATTCGGAAGTCTGTCACAGTTGTGATACCGGTCATGGCACTAATAACTGTGCCCTCCCCAAGGCAAAATGCAGAACGTGTCTCCCCCTCTTCCGGCATGGATAGAAGCCAAATGGTCTGTCCATGTGATCCGATGAGGTCAATGCTGTCCATCGATATCTCGTGTTTATCGCAAAACTCTTTGACGGCATCACCAAACATCTGTCCAAGTTGCACATTGAGTTGCGACATTTTTGAGGGAGTCGTCTTGGTCTCCCGAAGCATTGTGAGAACGGGTTTCTTGATCCATTGAGGTACGGGGATCTCATCATACTAAGTATATGGTCAGCACCAGACGAGTAGATATAAACCGCGAAGTGAAACATACTTTAATGAGCTCCATGTGTAGAGGGGCATCCGGAGACTCTTGGTAATATCGAACAAGTGCACAGTCGATACCGTCCATGGCAGTGCCACTGTTCATTCCCAGGACGGTTAAGTCAAGCGCACCAGTGGTAGATGACCGAACATGGCCATTTCCATTGGAAGAATTGCCATTGGATTCATGTGGTTGACCGTTGGTAACGGAACGGCTCCCATTTTGCTGGGTTTGTGGTCGTGTCATGGTGAGATGATATGTTATGAAGTTTGTGGAAACCTTAGCAATATCTCTGCGAGATAGATCAGGTGAGATAATATGTTAAGTTCAGTATGTTCGAGATCGTTGAATAGCCTCGGAATTTGTTCACGGACATGACTGCGCATTTAATATAATGTGGTATTCGATGGCGCCTCGATACGAATCGCATTGAGAATCCCCTGTTTGGAAGTTCGTGACGATAAGCGAAGAGCAATAGCAATTAGTAAACTTCCCGGAGGAGATGTTCCTCTGTTAGTGACTAGCTTACTCCACAGAGGGATCGCAAGGTTTAATTTCTTAGTATTTACACTAGTTTAACCTCTTTCGAGTCGAAGTGCCTTTTTGGGCAAGTCGTCTCGATGCTGAACCCGAGGTATGAACTGTAATTATTTCCGTGTTGTCTCCGCCAGTAGCCAGAATCAAATTGTCAGAAAGTTATCTAATCAATTGACATATGCAAGTCCTATAGAAAGGGCATAGAAACCTATTTATTCTCGTCATAACACGACCTTGAATTTATCATCCCCTTACTTGACAATAAGGGACAGTCAGCGAAAGAGTATGCATAAAGAAATGGCAATCCCTCGGTCTGTGTGGACGTCCGACCCTGGCAGCATGGCGCACGAGACTGCCAAGTCTCGCTGGCCTAAGCTTGTGCAGGGCATGATCGATGATGTCCGTGTTACCGGCGCTGAGCTTGCGCCATCCCGTGCACTTGACGAAATCAATTCGATAGAGAGAAGCCTTGAAAGACTCAGAGAGGAAATTACTGGTGATGATCAGCTATGGTGAGTGCTCCTTATGAACTTCTATCGTCGGTATATCACTAAACAAAGCTCAGTCCCCTCGAAGATGATGGCTCGGCAGACATTGCGTCGTACAATCAGCTTCTCCTTAATATGGGCGAGTTGACCTGGCTCAACTGTCCATGGTTGTATGGTGAATGCTACCTGTATAGGTTAGTCTTGGAGTTGTTGTGTGCCGCCAAATGATGCTAACTTCTGCAGGCGAGTGCAGCTGCTATTTTCCACGTCACCTTCCTGGAAAGGGTACGATGTGTTTAAACGTCAAAAGGATTCTACCCTTGTCAAGTCGCAGAAGGCCGTCCAGGAGCTGGCTGACAGGGTCACTCAAGTCATCGCAAACCCGATACAGCCACTCCAAAGCTTGGACGACGATGCAGCGAGACTTGTCTTTTCTGAAATGACCGAGCTGGCTTTATGGGGAAACGCAACAGATCTGTCTCTTCTGACCAACCTCAGTCTGGAGGAAATTCAGAAGTTACAAGGAAGCGCAGCGATCGAGGAGAGCCAGCGGAACATTGTCGACAATGATACATCACATGTGTGGCATTATCTGCGAAAGACTCAGTTGACTCAAAAAAATCGACATATCGACATCGTTCTCGACAATGCTGGATTTGAGCTATTTGCAGACGTCCTCTACTCGGCATACCTCATTGCATCTGGACTCGGAACGAGTATCACTCTCCATGCGAAATGTTTTCCCTGGTTTGTCAGCGATGTATTACCCAGCGATATGGACTTCCTCCTCGACCATCTGCGGTCCACAGGTTTGAATTCTTGGGCCACTCAGATCAAGAGGTATCTCGAACTCGGCTTAATGCGTATCGAGGTTCATTCGTTTTGGACGACGGCTTGGTCATTCCATGAGATGGTCGCTGTAGCACCTGATCTATTTCAGCGTTTTCAGGACAGCTATTTGACTATATGGAAAGGAGACTTGAATTATCGAAAGTTGACCAGAGACGGTCTCTGGCCACACACAACGACTTTCAAGTCTTCGCTTGGTTTACTAGGGCAAGGAAGTGGTGTCAAGGTCCTCGCGTTGAGAACAAACAAGTCCGATACTTGCGTTGGAATAGAAAGTGAGGAGGCTGTCAAGAGACTTAACCGGGAGGCACCCGGGATGGGATGGGTTAGGGATGGGAAACATGCCGTGATATCATTCAGCGACGGCGTCTGAGACAGATAATGTACTACTAGCACTTTGACCACTCCTCTCGCAAAACATTGATTATCCAGGCAGTTGGCCAGGCATGCGATGACTCGAGATCCTCAAGCATGCTTACCAGGCTTGTTTGCTCTCGCTCATCTGTCATCAAGGGACCCCCTTTCATAGGTTAGAAAATTCTGAATTTTAACAAGATGGTACAACCTACAAATAAATGTAGAGTGGCATAATGTGATGAGGGATGGCACAGTTCCCGGCGAGCCTTTGCATGCTCCACAAAGGGCTCGGGCGTGCTCCATGACAGACTCCTGAGGTGATGTCAATTGAGGCAAGTTACTCTATAAACCATGAACTCACAAGAGATTCCGGCAGGGTTCGGCGGACATTTCGAATGGCAAATCGCGGAGATGGACGGTAGACCTTTAAAAGCATCCTAGCTAGGTGGTAGAATCCAAATGCCATAACTGATAACCATCAGGTTCCATGGACTAACGGGGAATTGTTCAGGAATTTGTGCCTACCATGCCAATCTGCTGTAAACCAAATCTCTGGAAAGGGATCTGCTCCCAGCTCTGGTTCTCCAAAATATATTGGATCAAACGTACTCGGCTTTGTCTGGTTCCAGTTCTCAACGGCCTCGGACAGCTCGTACCATCTTTGCTTCCTTGTCGATGATTCTGAGTACAAGAGACTTCCATTAAAACAGAAATGCATCACTGTAGCGCAAATCCATGTCATGGTATTTGCCCAGGCAGTCTCTGACTTGACATCGACAGCTTGTTCATGGACGACGGGTGGTGGTGGCATCAACACCAAGTCGAAATTCAAATTGGGCGGCTGCTGATTGATGCAGGCGTTGTAAAAGGATTGTCTTACATAAACCCAAAACGCAGCTTGAGAGAGGGTAGGTGCCGAGGGATCTACTTGTTGTCCTTGAGATGCCTTGAGCAGAGCACTCAACCCAGCAAGATGTCTCTCCTGATCACCGCCCGTCACAGTTACTGAGGTAAGGTTAGATGAGGAGAGCTACTGCGCAACAGGACTTACCACTCAGTTGTTCGCATACGCGCAATATGACTATGGCGCAGAGGATAGTCTCGTCGTGGGCAATGGTCTCGGTACTTAGCAAGGGAATGAGAAGCACTATACACTTTTCTTGGAATTCATCAGCTGTATTGTTATCACCTAAATGGCGAGCGGCATAAGAAATGATAGCATATAGAAGAATGGGTGAGCTCTTGGCCAGGACAGTCACATTAAGCGTAAACTGTCGTGATGCATCCGTGCAGTCTAGCCACCGAGCCACGTGCGTGGAAAAGTGATGTAGATAGAAAGCCTCCTGGCGTTGAAGCGCAGGAGGGACAGGGGTTATCCTAGGTACGCTCATGGGAGAGTCACCACTGTACTGGTTCGGAGATTCATGTTGACTAAGGTCGAAGATGGAAGCAGCTGAAGGCGGCGACGTCAGATTCTCGGGGCACCAAATTGAATCCGGCTGCTGTAGAGAGTTGAGTGGTGATGAGGGCCCTCCTGCCGATGGATTATCTCCTTCCGGAGGATGTAGGGAATGTTCACCATGGACCGGATGTTCCATTTGCTTTGGCCGGTATCGCTTAATCTTGAGCTGAGGGGATGAATCGTCCCAGCGGCACAGTCGGTCCCTCTTGAGGCACTAGTTTCACTTAGCTCCATCATGTTCTCGGTTCGGCAATTGGATATGCTTAACATACCAGCCCGCAAGTCGGTCTCGTCTCATCACCTGTGAAGTCAGTATAACGAATTTCGCTCTGTCCCTGGAGACGTACATTTGACGCGACGTTCTCGGCACGTAAGGCTATTCTATGTCACCTATCATTCTGGAGCATCGGCTCATCTGACTTACCAGCCGTTACGAGACCGCAGCCGACCCATGTTACCCGGGCTGTTCTTTGATTGCAGAAGCAGGGAAAGGATTTCGAGACGAAAGAAGCAGAAATTCGAGACGAAAGATTCCGGGGGAGCGGAACTACCCGTTTATGCTGACTTTACTAGTGCAACATACCCATCTATGCTAAACTTTTCCAGTTTGCGCCATTATGGGTCCATTACTGGCCAATAATTTATCATCATGTTGTCAGAAAATCGGAGCCGCAACTTTTGAAACTAACCTTTGTTGGTAATTCGAGACGAAGACACAGCTCACTAACATTCCGTAACAAATCTTCCGCGTGGCGCCGTGGCTAAATCCCCATGGGGTTGGAGTAGTCTAAGCTCGCAATCTCTGGGGAGAAGAAATAGATATAATGGGGGCGGGCATCTTGAATATCATGAGAACCTTTCCAATCGGCTATATCAAAACACAACCAATAATACCTTGACACAACTACACATATTACTGTATTAATCTTACGACATTAATTCATCGGCATCATGTGGAATCGCCAGAGCTGGAAGTCCATGTCCGGGCAGCAGTTGCTCAGGCTTGTTACAATTGCCTCCGCCGTTGCAATCTCCTACGAAGGCATCAGTCAGGGCGTTATGGGCGCTGTGACTATTGCACCCGAGTTCGGACGACGTATGGGATACACAAACGACAAAGACGAAGTCGTCAAACCCATGCTGCAGGGCGGTATTGCCGCCGTATATTACTGGTATGTGTCCCCTTAGTATGAAAGGAAACCATAACTAATATTACTAAGTGGCTCTCTCTTCGCAGCCTTTTGGGCTGGCAGCTTCTCTGACAACTACGGTCGCATCAAGGGCATGTGGATGGCATGCTTCTGGTGTATGGCCGGGGTTATCCTGCAAGCCTCTGCTGTCAACCTCGCACACATGCTTTGCGCACGATTCGTTGCTGGCATGGGTGTGGCTTTCATCCTCGTCATTACGCCTATGTGGACGGCCGAGCTTTCTGCTGCATCACACAGAGGCAAGCAAATCGCTCTCACATTCTTGGCCAATTTCTCCGGCATCGCCCTCGCAGCGTGGATCGGTTTCGGCACGTCCTTTACTGAGGTGGGCGGTGGACAGTTTCGCTGGCGGTTCGAGTTTGCGATTCAAATCATTCCCGTAATCTCCCTGGCGGTACTGAGCCTCTTGGTCCCGGAGTCCCCGCGATGGCTGGTCAAGGCCGGGAGACCTGATGAAGCATTGGAAATTATTGCCAAGCTGCGGGGGGATGGTGACTCTCAACACCCTGATGCGCAGAAGGAATATCGAGAGATTGTGACGGTAGTGGAAGAGGAGTCTCAGTACGCCAAAACCAACTACTTCAAGATGTTTTTCGGTATCGGATCCGGAGACATTCATCTTGGCCGCCGCATCCAGCTTGCCTTCTGGCTCCAGGTGCTCATGCAGTATGGCACTGGAATCGCAGCCGTGGTTATATAGTGAGTTATGCTTCCTTAAAAAAAGATAGTTTGCTAACTGCGTTGTAGTTCTGGAACCATCTATCGTACAGCCGGCTTTGATAATGTCAAGTCCGGTTGGCTGTCCGGTTTACTGATGCTGGTTGGTATCTTGGGTACAGCCATCGCAGCCTTTACCATCGATAGGGTAGGTCGCCGAAGAACCCTTTACTGGGGTGCCGTAGCACTCAGTATCACCCTGTTCATTATCGGCGGCCTCTTTCGGGGAGCTATTGACAACCCAGACAAGGCTGTTCAATACGGCACAGCAGCTTCAGCCATGGTTTTTATCTACCTCTTAATCTTCAGTGCGTCTTGGCTATTGATCCCTTTCATATATCCCACCGAGATCTTTCCCACCTGGCTTCGAGCCAAGGGGAACGCATTTGGCGTGGCCGGCTGGGCTGTCGGCTACGGTGGAGGTTCTCTCTTGGTGCCTGTTATGTTTTCTGGCATTAACGAAAAGGTATGGACTCGCCTCAACTACCCATGACTTTCTCATTTCTGACTTGGCTTGCAGACTTTCTACGTGTTCGGAGCGTGAGTATCCTTTGATCTGTCCGAAACTGGAAGTGGCCGCTGACCTTTTTACTAGTGCTATGTTTGCATACATTCCCTTGGTGTACTGCTTTCTCCCCGAAACTGCCGGCCGTACATTAGAAGAAGTCGACTATCTCTTTGCTAGTAAGAGTCCTTTCACTTGGGATGAGGAGAAAGAATTTGCAAAGCGTACAGCTCTCTTGCATGAAAGATTGAATAAAGGGAACGGGAGCGACTCAATGGCACAGGATAAGTCAATTGAATTACATGTCGAGGTTGTATAAGCTATGTTCTTTATCATCTCGCATGTAGCCAGAAGCTAACTAGTAAGGGGTCGCACGTACTTATATAGCTGCTAGATGGAGGTAGTATAAGAAATCAGATTGGAGAATGTTTAACCGGGCTATAGACGATTGTTTTGCAGTCTCTACATTGCTACTAAACATAACATATAGGCAAGGAGTGGCGGCTAGTCATTCATAGACCAACGCGTGGCTGTAGTAAGCATTAGAGGCTGATTGCATGTATGTAGTCGTGGATTAATATATGGCCGTAATAATAGAGGTGCTGCGTTTGGTTTAAGATGTTATAGCTGATTCTATGGCAACTAAAAATCCGGAGACTTAAGGGCACCATAGTAGCCGTGTAAAAGTTCTAGCCTTACATCTGTGGTTACAGTTGTATCTATAGCAGACGTTTCAATACTGGTGGTAGTCTCCGATGTCATATCCAAGGTGCTTAGAGTTATTGTCTCCACGCTTGTCAAAAGAGTTAAATAAGCCAAGTCGGTTAATATGCTTGCAAAGGAAGTCGAATTATCTAACTCTGCAGAAGACGATGCTTCCTCAGTGCTTAAGTCAGCCGATATTAAGGAAAAATAAAAGTATTTATAGTAAAGGTCTGTAAAGAGGGCATAATTATAAGAAAAACGCTAAGTAAAATAGTTAAGGTTTCTAAAAGGTTAAGCTAATTTATATAAAGTGTATATTAGCAGATAATATAAGATATAATTCTAAATAATATAAAATATTATAATAATTAATAAATAAGTAATATATTTAATAAGTAAATATAACATATAAGTAAGCGTGATATTACTTTATATATCTTAAAATCTCGTTTTTAAAAGCGTATAAAATGCTTAAACTAAGCCTAAAATAGTAGAAAACTTTCGACACATGCAAGTCTATCAGATAAGGCAGGGAATAGAGTCTATTGCTTTATAGTACTAAACACTTGACCGCCAACATAATTAACAAGCTCTTTGACAGGTGGCAGATACTCCAAATCACCCCCAAAGCTCATTCCCTTCTTCAAGAGTTTGCGATAATTTTTGCCTGGGCTTACCTTGCCGAGGATATACTCTCTTCTGGTCTCGACGCGTGAAGGAACAGGGATACTTCGCCCGACCACAGCCTCCATCCCTTGCCAGGCAAATGTGATGGCTTCCTTGGCATCTGACGGGATACCAGCCTCGTCAAGCATGGTGATTCTCGTATCGGGGAAGGCATTCTGCATATACTCTGTGATATTGGGGTTTCGCGCTCCGCCGCCGCACATGTATATTTCTGCTAGCGGACCGTACTGGGTTGGCATGTATCGCCTGTAGTGTTGCACAATAGCCTGAGCGGTAATACGCGTGATGGTGGCCACAATATCATTTGGAGACATTCCCTTCTCGAGGCCACGATCGATTAAGTTGTGTGCAATCGTATCTCTGAAGACTTCCCTACCAGTCGTCTTGGGCGGATCGAGAGCAAAGTAGGGATGAGTTTGCAGGAACTCGTCAACCATCTGCTGGTCCACCTTTCCAGCTCGACCCATTTCACCGTCCTTGTCGTACTCTTTCTCGCCATCTGTAAAGAATCGCACCGCCGCATCGATAAAAACATTGCCAGGTCCAGTATCAAAGTCAAAGAACTCAGTGTTCAATGCACCATCGACATCAGGCGGGATGAAACAAACATTTGCAATGCCGCCAATGTTTTGACAGGCTCGAAACTTGGTGGGGTGGTGAAGAAGCAGAGAGTCGAAGAAGCCGATGAGAGGAGCTCCCTGACGACCAGCGGCCTGATCCGAGACACGGAAATCAGTAACCGTAGTAATTCCAGTTCTAGAAGCAATAAAGCAACCCTCTGCCATTGTCAAGGCAGATTTTGTTTGCCCCTCCTCTGGGATACTAAGCAACCAGATGGTCTGGCCATGAGAGCCGACGGCATCAATGGATGACAGTGGAATACCATGTTTCTGTGAGAATTGCATGACAGCATCTGAGAATGTCTCGCCAAGCAGGACATTGACCTCTGATAGTTCCTCTGGTGTGGTATTGTTGTGGAGGATCATGCGCATCACCCTTTTCTTGATGGTCTGTTCAAGAGGGATCTCGTCGTACTTCAAGAGCTCGAGATGCATCGGTGCATTTGGTGAGACTTGTCGAAAGCGGCACAAGGCGCAATCAATACCGTCCATGGACGTGCCAGAGTTTAAGCCCAATACGGTAATGTCCAGAGGCGCGTGAGCGTCTAGGAGAAGACCTTCGGTAGATCCCATGGTAAAGATTCTGTAATATGAACGAAATAATTGCGAGAAACTGCTCGACCGCATATAGTTTGAAAGTATAAGGCAAGGCTATTTATCCTATCCTTCAATGTCTGAGCCACCTCCGGAATCTGGGGTTGTTCTGGGAGAGGTGGTTTCGCCTCTCATACCTCGCCTAAACGGTTAAACGCTTCAACTGTTAAATGGTTAAGCGGGCCTTTTAGCCCCTGTATCAAGGGCCACGAGTTTAAGCGTTTAAGCGTACCAGACGCCACTCAGTTTTCGCCACTAACAGTCGCCCCCACAAAACTCCGTGATTCGACCTGGGGAATCACGGGGAATTAGCTTCAAGGTTAGTCACTTGAAACGTTTCCTTGGTTCCTAGACAACCCCTTCTTTGATCATGTTGCGAAGAATATAAATCTCGTCGATTCCACTTCATGCCTGGGACTCAGGACACTGTTCATCAATCATCCCATCAGTACCGCAAACATACCGACGTCCGAGCTACTGCAATCTACACTATGATCAACTTTCAGGTCTGGAGGCATGTGCCTGGCAAGGCGTTGTTGTTTCTTATTAACCTTGTCGCTTCAACAGCCTTGATCTTTGAAGGTGAGATAGCCACAATTATTGTTGAGATGAACCAACTGACATAACATAGGGTATAACCAAGGTGTGCTGGGGACTGTGAGCGAGACCGCTGGCTTCATCGATATGGCTGGCATTGGCTCCAATGGAGTTGTAACCAACTCAACCAAACAAGGTGGTCTTGCAGCAGCTTACTACTTTGGAGGCATGTGGGGTTGTTTTATAGGTGGTTAGTCGATTAGACATACCTTGAAGAATTCGGGATCATACTAATCACGGTTATAGGATGGGTCGGGGACAAGATTGGCCGCAAACGCGGTGTCTTCGTCGGCACGCTCTGCGGCATTCTCGGTGCTGCTCTCATGGCGGGCAGTATTAACTCCAACATGTTCCTCTGCGCTCGAATTATCGCTGGTCTAGGGATTGGCTTTCTTAATGCCATCGTACCTCCTTGGGTCAGCGAACTGTCCGAAGCCCATGATCGTGGCTCTAGCTTCTCTCTGGTGTTTGTTTCCAACTATCTAGGCATCGCCATCGCATACTGGCTCAACTTTGGTCTTCGCAACACCAACACGGAGTTCCGTTGGCGCTTTCCGCTCGCCTGGATGGCCATTCCTCTTATCATTGTGGACATTGCTCTCCCATTCCTGCCCGAGTCTCCTAGGTGTGTTTCTGTCATAACTGAACATTGAAGGACTTGTATGCTGACAAGACTAGATGGCTCATTGCAAACGGGAGAAGAGAAGAGGCTGTCGATATCCTCTGCAAACTTCGAGGCGACCTGACTCAAGACACACCCAAAATAGTTACCGAGCTTGCGCAAATCGACTCAATTGTCGAAGCCACCCATAACCGTCGCAACGACCTCCTCAACATAGCACTCGGCGGTCGATATTCTGGCAACCTCCATCTTGGAAGGCGAGCAGTCATGGGCTTTGCACTTCAGTGGATCCAGCAATGGACCGGCATATTGGCTATTGCTGCTTGGGCCGGCACCCTGTTCAACCTGGCTGGTTTTGATACAAGCAAATCTATCTGGTTGGCTGGACTTGCCAACACTTTTGGCATTCCGGGAACTGTAGCGGCGTCTTTTGTGATCGATCGAATTGGTCGCATCAGATCCTTGATGGTTTCTTTCGTCACTCAAGGTATCGCCCTGTTCCTTGTTGCTGCCTTTATCAAGACCTCCCAAGACGTGGCTGCTACAGATTCTGAGAAGTCTCAACAGCTTGGTACCGCCGCGGCATCATTTGTCTTCGTCTATATCTGGTAAGGCACATTGTGAAAATTGTAGTTATTTTTGCTAACTTGATTCAGGTTCTTCACCATGTTCAACATCATTCCATGCTGGATCTATGGAACCGAAATCTGGCCCCAGGAGATTCGCGCCAAAGGTTACAGCTTCACAATCTTCGGTTGGGCATGTGGCTGTGGCATGACTCAATTCGTCATTCCCATCATGCTTCAGAGGCTCGGCTGGGCTACCTACGTTTTTTTCGGGGCCATGAATGTCGTTGCTATGCCTCTTGTCTGGTTCTTCTTCCCCGAAGTATCTAAAAAGTCCCTCGAGGAGATTAACCTCTTGTTCACGAGCAACAGTCTTCTCGTGTCTAAGAACATGGAGGAATATGAGAGGCGCTTGGCTGAAGCAGGCGAAGACGTCGCAGTAGCCTCGAGACAGTTGCTTGATGAGGTCGATGGATATGTTCAGCAGGTTCATGGCACTCAGAAGGATTTGGAGAACTGCGGAAATGGTACGATTGAGCAGCAAGATGTTATCGATGGTTAGCTTGTTGAAATGCGAGATTGCACCTCGTAGCTGAAAACTCTTTAACACTAAAATATCAATTCAAGTTGAAGTTCCACGTCAAGTCTCCAAGAAGCTCTCCATTTTCCGGAAACGTCCAGTCCAATGCACCATCTGGGATGATCTCCTGATAGCTTTGGGCTACATGGCTGTCCAGTACCGATTCTTCCATCATGCCTTCAGATGCTGTCAGGGCCGCGGCTGATGGGGCAATCTGTCGCTGTCTAGTCATGTACTCATCAATTCGAGAAACTTGTGATCGGAGCTTCTCGCTCGCACTGGTGCTGTGGTGAATGACCTCCAGGTTCTCTAACAGCTGCGCCATTGAGAGCATTACTCCCCGTACACGAGTATAGTCGACCTCGCTGAGCGGCTCTTCCAACACATTACCTAAAATTGTTCCAATACCTCCAAGATGGTGCAGGAGCGGGGTGCTGATAGAAAGCAGATAAGCAATCGGTATAGAGACAAATGCTTCGACGACTTCGTTGGCGATCTGGCAACGCTCTTCGATACTGCTTCCGTTAGCAGCGAAGAGGACAATACGCAGTAACTGAAATGTGGCAGTGATATTCGCGGCCTGGAACCCGAAACGATCTTTCTTGACGTTACAGACCATTTGGGGTGTTTCTTTGAAGCAATCCGGCAAGTTGAGGTACATTTGAAAGACGCTCTCGCGAACTGATGCTTTGGCAGCAGTAAAGTCCTCCTCAAACATCCCTACCAAGAACGAATTTGTGGTTTGTCGCCTTCGGTAGCCTCGGAGCCGCGTCAAGGCATGTTCGAGGACGCGATACAAGTCTGTGATGAAATTCCACCCTGATAACCAGCAGTCCGCTCGTCCTGCAAAAGACTGACTGTCGTTTCCAGGTGTTGGATCTTGTGCTGTTATTCCGTTATCATCGATCATGTCATCGTCAACTTCTGTTGGATAGGCTACGTAAGATTGGCACTCGCTACATCGAATGATGCCACCCCAAACCACTGCCGTGTAGATGTCGAGTGTATACATAGACCAAAACTAAAAAGCACTGTTAGCTTACTTGTCGCAGGAACGATGATTTGGCATGTCGGACCAGTCTTCTCCTCTCCTCTCGTTCCACGACGTCAATATTGCGTGGCCAATTGGCCTCATTATGTAATCCATCCATCGCCACCAGAGTGTGATACGAGCCAAGATGGTGATGCATGTCGCGCGTCTTTCCATTTTGAATAGCTGCGATGGCAAGAATTGCATGCGCTCGAAGGATGTGTATGTTTGACTCTGTCGCGAGATCCAGGAGCTGTTTCTTGGCCTCATCGTAGAACAATTCTGGTTGTATCTTATATAGTGGCTCGAGGTCCCATTTGGGGTTCGTTACTGATCCGTCTCGTATGCGACCACTGACCAGGGCACAAAGAGCCATCGTGACAGAAAAGATGGATCTCTCGCTTGTGTACTCGGCTCGAGAGACTCGTCTAACGAACGTTGGCTGGTGAAAGAACGGGAATATTGGGTAAACAACCTCGAAATAGATCTCAATTAGGTCCATGATGCTGGCTTGGCTGGCAATATGTGGTGCCTTCCATTGATTGTCGTGAACAGAGACGGCTCGCGGCCTGGGTACCCATGTCACATCATGGGATGGATGGCTACTTTCTTGGGCCGGTCCAGCATTCGCAGCTTTCAGAGGCGGACGCGCAGCGTCTTCTGAGTAGTTCTCATGGTCTGTTGATTCATCCCGAGGCTTTGTCCCGCGTCGTCGAGGTGTTCGATGATAGGTGCATTCTTGTGCAAAGTCTTTGCAGTTTTGACATCCCTGGTTGTCGCTTGACGGCCGGCATCTAATGCTGCGTTGATGGCAGTAGTCGCACGCTTGTGTAATGCGCCTACGCTTAGTATTTGACTTCTTGGGGGCTTTATTGCCATTTGCCATGGTGCTCTATCAATTCATATACAGAGGCAAAATAATCTGTTCTTGGTAGCTAGAACCTTGAGGCAAAGTCAGGTTAACTAAAATAAAAAGGTCATGTGATAGAAAGTGCTAAGCTTATTTTAGTATAATGTATAGAATAAGCGAGCGAGACAGTATACTATGTAGCAAAAAGTGGGTTACTTTATAGCTTTTTAATACTTAACTATAATATATTTAATAAGTATATATTATATTTAAGTATATATTATACTTTCCTTATTTAACCTATAGTATAATAATTAGACTTTAACTATAATAAACTAAGCTATATTCAGTTTATTATTAGCAGAGTATATAATATATATACTAAGTATTATTAAA
>JAAIJJ010000515.1:47347-58469 GCA_020976545.1 Fusarium sp. Barmshour
AAAGTATTAATAAATATATTTTATATATAAATAATTTAAAAAATAATAAATAATATTATTATAAAATTAATAATAATTATAATAAATTAGTAATAACCTTAATAAATTAATAATAATTATAAAGTCTAAATATTAATTAAGTTTTAATAAAGGTTGAAGTAATTAAAGAGAAATATAAGGTATATATAGTAAAGTTACTAGGGATATAATATATAGCTATATTATTATAATACTTTAAAAAAGCCTATAACTTAAATCTTTATATTAAGTAAGCTTTTAAATCTAAAAAAATATATATAAATATAATTTATTTTATATAATAGTTATAAATATTAAAAAGATTTAATTTAATTAAAATAATATTAGTTATATTTAACTAATAATCTTTAAATATAAGATCTTTTTATTTATATACTCTCTTTATAAAGACCTGTTAATTAATAAAGCTTTTATTAAATCTAAGATATAAAGCCTTAAGGACTTAAAAGAAAAGTTATATAAAGGGATATAGCTAAATAAGAGAGAGAGGAAGTTCCTTAAGGCCCTTAGACTAGATAGCTTATATAATAAGTGGCTTAAATATATCTAGTAATAGGCAAAGGAGGTTATAAAGAAGACTAAGAACCTGTAAGAATAGAAGCAGGGTAATTGCGGGGTTTAAAAGAAATATATTAAGTTTTATATAAGTTTAGTTACCTAAAGTTAAAGACCTAAAGTTATAAATTCAGTATTAGTAGTAAAAAGAAGATTAAATAAATTATAAAATAAAGCATATAACTAAATAAGTAAAATAGTTATAATACTAATATATTATTAATATAAATAGGGAAGTAAATACTATTATAATCTTATTTTATATTATAATTCTTTTTTATTAATATATTATAAACTTAAAATAATATTAACCTTAAGTACTATTAGTTAACCTTATATAAATATCTTAATTCTTTAATAACTTAGCCTAATAATAAGTAATAGTATAATAATATATAGCTTATAAAATTATATTTATATAAATAATTATAATAGAATTGCCTAGAAATAATATATAGCCTTTAAATACTTATACCTTTACCAATAACTTTTTTAAACTTTTTATTTTTTAATTTCTTATTAATTCTTTTTAACTTAACTTTAAAAACATTTAAAATATTTAATATTAGTTTTCTTTTTCTTTTTATTAATATATATTATAATTTTAATAAAAATATTTAATATAGTCTAATAGATCTTATTATTAAATAAGTATAAAAATTACTTATAAATCATATCTAGGATATAGAAATTAACGCCGCAGGTAGTTGTCTAGGCGCCACAGCTTTTCACGCAGCAGCTCTATAAAGCCATATAAATGTTATAGATATCTTGTTTCAAAAGGGTGGGCATCCGAACCAGGCGAATAACACAAAAACAACACTATTGCATTCTGCGGCGAGTGTAGCCGATACCGAAGTAATTAGATACCTCCTCGAGCATAGTGCAGACTCCAAAGCAAATCATGCCTGGATAAGAACCCAGTATGAGGTCGCGCTTCTGGCTGGCCTGGCAAATGCACTTAATCTGATAAAGCAATATCGTAGAAGTGGAAGGTAATATGTTTTTATAGAGGAATTAGTATTTAGGGTTTTAAGACTATAATTAATTCTCAGAGTTATATATGGTTTTAATATATAATTTCCTATTTAAAGAATCTAGAAAACCACCGCTATTATGTTTCAAAACTAAATTCTTTTAAACCTTTTAGCTACTATATCTACAACTTCACCTCTTCGCGATCCGCCAAAATATCTTCAAACTGCTCGCTCCGCATTATCCTGGCGAATCGCACCCAGGCTTCCAACTGCGCCTTTGTGGCAGCTACCGATAACGATGAATGGTGCCCAGTACATTGGATGACTATAGTTATCCGGATGAGCAGCCTCTCCTAGTTCAAGCTCGGGTTCGATGTCACGAGGCCCCCGGAGGATATTTTGCACTTCTTGTTGAGTGGCGTGTCGAGTTGCGATCTGCGCCGCTTGAAGTGCTCTGGCAGGAAACCATTCCTTCTTTAAATGCTCGTAGAATTTGATCATGAGGAAGCTTGTTACATCATCATCGACGCTCCAAAGACTCACCAATACACTCTTGACTCCAGCAGCCAATAGGGCGCGGGCGAAGCCGATCACATCATCGCCGCTTGTGAGCTCACCACGGCCTGTTTTGCAAGCACTAAGGACGACCAGGTCAGCGCGCAAGTGTCGCCACATCAAGTCCTCGACAGTAATGTTTTCACCCTCCGCGAGGTGAATTGCTGACAGCATGGGCACTTCGGTAGAGAGACTTCCGTGGGTCGCGAAATGGAGCACTCTATAATTGCCAAGAAGCGAAGAGACTACCTTTTTCGTTGCATTTGAACCAGTCAAGGCCTTGGTGCCCTCGATCAGTTGTCTAATGGCTTCAACCTCGACGTGGGCGCTGGGCAGCGGGGGCAGAGGGCGCTCCTCTAAGGTCAACGAGTTTTTGCTGCTCATATTCGAAGGGTTGCCGACTGCTAAGATGGAGATGTCTGTTTCCGGAGCCGGATCGGATTGTAAATACGCGAGGACACTGGCACTGGGGAGGTAAGATATCGTTTTGTTGCTCATCAATAGCTGGCCTTGGTAGGGTAGGGCGTGGAAAGGTAGTTGATGCAGACAGCGGTATGGAACGATGATGAGCCTGGACTCGTCCAAGGACTTGAAGGGAAGTAGTTTAGTGGCCAGCCAGGACTCATGATCCCGCGTTCCCGACGACCCAGTCGCACAAGCTTTGTGATACTGCAGAATATGGCCCTCCAAACAAGCCTCTGGGACGTCAACCACAAAGACTTCTCTCATTCCAGATGCTGTGATTTTCCACACCACCATACTCTCCCTACTGTAGCAGTATTGCAATAGCGCGGTATCCGCAGGCAATAGTTTGCAGAGTGACGGAAGGCTGAGAACTGTTCCAATAGCGGATAGGGAAACAGATCCACCAGCTGACAACATCCCCTCCAATTTCCGGAGTTGTTTCTCTTTCTCCTGGATCTTTGCTTTGAGCCTAGATTCTGTGCTGCGATCCAGATGCTGAGCTTGGTAGCACCTAGCCAGCAAGCTTCGAAGCGTAGCGAGCTGAGTCCCCTCCACCTTATACTGCTGCCACTGGGACCCAACGCTTCCATCTGCATTGTGATTGGGAATAGCACCCTCGATCAAGTCCAGCAGGCTGCGTGCCTTGCCACGCTCGATTGCAGCAAAAGCACGCTGGACTTGGGGAGAAAGAAATTCAACCCCTGATTGTCTTGCAGATAGATGCCATCGTGCGGCGGCATGCGCGGCACCAAAGTATATGTCCTGGACCACTGAATCTCCTGCGAGCGCTATCTTGTGGTCATCCACTGAGAGTGCATGCCTTCTCTTATCAAACGCTGCCATGGCTCGCTCATAATAATCGCACGCTTGCTCATACTCTCCGAGCCCTTCGCTGACTTGAGCAATTATGCTAAGGTTCTCCCAGACAGGATATTCATACAGGCTCCACCAGTCTGGCCCCCATTCCAACTCTAGTTCCTTCACTATTGATTTAGCATCGTCGTAAAGCCTGACACGCAGAAAGAGGGATAGTACTCGAGTTTTTTCCTGCCATTTCTTTCTTCGAAGAAGTTCTTTAGTCTCCTTATCAATACCCATACTCTCATGCTCTTCTGCTGCGACGAGTTGGTCTTTATATGCCCGTGCGTGCGCTGCAGCCGCTTCAAAATCTCTCTTGCTGACACTGATGGAAGCAAGAAGTACCTCGCTCTCACTGGTGGGGTGGGCTGTTAAGGCTGATTCGGTTTCCCTCCACAGTTGCTCGGCTTTGTTCGAGTCTCCGTTTCTGACAGCTTGACGACTGCGGTAGAGTGGGGCCAAAGCTGCCGCTAAGGAGATGAAGTGGTCAATTAGGTTGTATGCTCCCTGGGTCTGAAACTCGACAGGGTCGATATTCAAACTGTTCAGTCTTGCGAGAAGCTCTCCCATATCGGCCATTCTTCCTTCGTTCATGGCAGACTGAATGTTTTGGTTGAGTTCAATCTGGCGAGACAGAAGCTGTTCGACCGACACAGTCGGGCCTCGCCGGCGCCACTTGCGTAATATGTCCGCAATGCGAGCGAGTCGTTCTGGGTCGGCTCGCTTGTTCGCATGCTGGAATATCTTCCCCAGAACGTGTACCGCGTGGTTGAGTGCCATCTGCGAAATCGCCGAAGTCCGCGGCCTCTCTTTTTCAATCTCGTGACACACATTCGATGCCTTCTCCGCGGTGATATAGATCATGCTCTGGTCTCCCAGTAACTCGTGGACCGATAGCTGATCGCAAATGCTGTAGGCGTGCGATAATTTCAGCCCAAGGCCCTGGAATACTGCGGCCGCAAGCTTATGCGCTGCTAGTGCTTTCTCATAGTCGCCCAGAAACACAAGCCATCTCCGTGCATACTTTGCAAAAAACAAACCCAGTCCGAAGGCCAGGCTATAGCTTCCTTTCTCCTTACCGTATTGGCCGATCGCTTTCGCAGCGTCGCTATCCTCGGGGAATTGGGCTAGACCCACCCGACACAAACAAGAGTGGGCAGTCGCAACCTGCACTCCTGCAATATCACCAGCTTGGCTATACAGGAATTTTGCATGGCTGACATGCGCCAATGCTACCTCATATGCGGTAGGCGTAGCTGATGAGGAGCTGAAGATACCTAGAGTAGCAAGGTAGCCAAGTCGAAGTTGGACAGCTGCCTGACCACGTGTGTGTTGTGCAGATCCATAGAGGGTATCAGAGTCCAGATAGTAAGAAGCGGCCGCTTGGAGATCCTCTGGCAGTGGCATAGAGAAGTGAGTGCTCTCATCATCTCGCGGCTGCGCGTTGCTCTCGGTCCCTTGCTCCAGCAACATATTCCAGGTCTCAGGAACTCCAAAGGTAACCGCCTTTGCATCACCCAGCCTAAGCTGGTGGTGTGCGCGTAGGATAAGATCTCTCGGTTTCAGGAGCGCGACACTACCCATCACGCTGTGGAAGCGATCGCGGTCCCCAACAACTCGATAAATGTGCGCCAGTTCGACTTCGAATGGGAGTATTTCAGCCTCGTTAACGCCGCTAAGCCTGCAGTTCTGGATAGCTTGGGCGACACCCTCAGTTCCCTGTTTCCTTGCTAGGTCAATCTCGACACTAGTTGGAACGCGGGGCCTGGCTGATACAACCCTTCTTTGTAATTCCAATAGAGCTCTGAGCCTGCGCACGCGATCATGCTTGTAATCAATAGCGCTGTGCAGGGAAGCCTGAAGGTGTTCAATCTCTGTGATGAAGTCGAAGATGTCGTCCAGCTCCACACTTGAAATATTGCAACCGGCGGCTGACCATTTGAACTGCATATGCAGGCATTGGATCAGGTATGTAATCGCTGGGATGTGAACGTCTGGGTATCGGCTTTCTGACAGTTCAACTGCCTGCTTAAAGCTCGTGCAAGCGTAGCCCGGTTCACCTTGAAGCATTGCAATGATACCTAACTTCAGCAGTGAACGGCAATAGAGCTCGGCTTGGCTTTGGATCTGAGGATCTATCGTGGCACTTTCGGACCTTGATCGTTCCTCGAGGAATCCGGTCGGAAACTGTCCCAGCAACGGTAAGCTCCCCAGAACACCCTCATAGACAACCATGTGAGACAGCGTAGCCATGATTGAATCGACGCGATGACTGTGGAGTGTAAAAAGGGGAAACCAGTCCTTTTTAGATCCACTTTGAAGGCCCAATGCTCAACAGAGCTACTCCGGGGTAGGGGCTGCTTATCTCACATGTTGAAAGCGCGCAACGCGAATATCTACAATACCCCGCCTGATGCAGCCGAGACTGCAAGTCATTCTCACATAAGTGGCTGGCCAATGCATCATGTTCATGTAAGTGACCGGAGAATTCCGTACAATACACATGCAGCATATCTCTACATCATCTAACAGTTAGTGCCTATTACAGAAGGTTTTAGAAAAGCATTCTTGATGGTGATTCATTACATGCTTACTTGATTTTCGGGCAAAGATAGTTGATCTTGGGATATCCTTAGTAACATAGATTGGAAATGCACAGACTCCCTGCTGTGACCAACTTGGAGGCCCTTGGGCACTCGGGAGATATGTAGCTTTTCAGATGAGAATTGTCGAGTCCTCCATCGCCGAGCCTACTATAGCTGAGAACCATTTTCCGATCACATGCCACGTTGAACTGTGGCGCTACTGGGCGTTAATATAGAAAACAAACCTTAACCCCTCTTCTCCATGACGCCCGTAATACTTGCATTTGGTATAGTCTTTCGTGCCACATGACCTGTCTTTGGAGCTTAGACTAATACCTGTGTTAGCTGCCTAAGGTTTATGCTTGTGGCTTGCAAATCCTCCTATAGGCGAATAAGCTAAACAAGAATTCATAAGTAGTTTTTCAGCTGAAAACTCTTATCCTACCACATTCTATATGAAGTTGTGTTGCTATTGGGTATCAATACGGAAACCAAACCTTAGCTGCTCTTAGCTTGTAATGGCGGAAGACTTTTCACCGGGACTCCGCATGGGGAGGTTGATCAAACTTTATCACTGAATATAGGGTTGAAACGGTGGATGTTTGTCTTAAGCACCATTCCATGGGGACTGCACCTATATTTACGCCCGGTTTGTCTCAAATTCCCAGGATATGAGCGGAAGTTTAATGTTGCTCATTTCATAGATGTGTCTCTACGCAAACTAAAGTGCCATCTTAACTCCTAAAAATTTATTCCATAGTCCGTTTTTGCTTGGCAATGTCCACAACCAAGAGAGCTTTACTCATCGCCAGTCCTTTCGGAGGACTTCAAGGTCCGCTGAATGATGTCAATAGAATGACAGAGCTTCTTCAGGCATTTAGATTCGACATCACTCAATGTTGTGGCAAAGATGCGACTCGAGATGGAATTCGAACTTCATGGCAGAATATCATCGACAAGAGCTCGTCTGGAGACACGGTTGTTATTTACTATTCCGGACACGGGGGACTGGTCGAGACACGGCAAAACCTGGAGACAGAAGACAAGAGGGTTTGCCAATCACCGAATCAATATCAATTCCTCGTACCGTTCGACTTCAATGAAACCACCGATGAAGATTTCAAGGGCATATTAGACATCGAGATAGCCCACATGCTCCGGGACACCACGGACAAGTCTACCAATGTGACCATCATCCTCGACTGCTGCCACTCTGGCCGAATGGCGCGCGATGAGACCCACGGTGACAATGCGACCCCCAAGCAGTTGCTTGAGGTTCAACATCACGACATAGTCAAATGGGTCGAAACTCTGAAGCAGAAGGGCTACCTTGGTGGAGACACCGCTATCGAAGGGAACCAGGATGCAGTTCGAATAGCCGCCTCTGCTACAAAAGAAACCGCCTGGGAATATTTCAAAAACGGCCAGTGGGGCGGTATAATGACAGATGCCCTTGTCCGTGCGATGGAAGAAACAAAAGGTCAAGACATTTCATGGAGAACGTTGCTAATCCGGGTCCGCGAGCTCGTGCAGGTGGAATTCCCACAGCAGCATCCTCGGGCAGAGGGCCCAGATACCCGGGTGTGTTTTGAATTGACTCAGAAGTCGTCTGAAGCATTCTTCATAACAATTGAAGAAGAAATTGCTGTCCTCCAGGCAGGTCGAGTGGCTGGAGTCCGCGAAGGCAACAAATACATCATCATGCCTTTTGGCTCAACTAAAATAGACAACCGAAATCAGATTGCAAAAGCTACTGTAACACACATCATTGGGTTTAAAGCGCTAGTTGACCTGGAGTTCGAGTCAGTGGGAGGAGGTCTGCCCGAAAACGGAGCCTTAGCTTTCTTGTGCCAAGAGGCTCTCTACGAATGGCCATTCATATTGCCGGAAGGCCTTCCGGGCCTCGCAGACGCCGTGAAAGGTTCTAAGTTCCTGAGACGCTACAATCACCGAGAAGATCCATCCCATCTCGCCGAGTTCCAACAAGAAGTCGGAAGGATCACCTTACATACCCAGAAGGGAGTACAGATCGCATCACGGCAGATCCTTGATAACCAAATTACTTCTGCTACTGGTTTTGCCGAAATTATACGGGACGCTGAGATTCTTGCTAAAGCGCAACACCTCCTGAGGCTGAGATGTGAAAACCCACAAGAAGTCCTAAACCACGGACTGAAGGTGGAGTTCGGAACGGTACACCAAGGGAATTCGGGACGACCTATCGAGCAAGATGGCAGCGGCTTCATAACAGAGGGAGATCGTATTTATGTTTCGCTTCACAACACTGGCAAGGACATTGTATACGTGTCAGTCTTCGACGTCAACGTCGCCGGGAAAATCTCATTGCTGTCTACATCCAGCCCAATGGGAATTTTGTTGCAATCTGGCAAGTCCTACACTCTAGGGAAGAGTCAGTTCGGGGATGTCCTCAAGGGCATGCAAACTGCATGGCCGAAATCTGTGCCAAGAAGCAAGAGAGTCGATGAGCGGTTGATCTTGGTGCTATCGAACGCGGAGGTCGATCTCAGACATCTGGCTACCTCGGCTGAATCAGCAAACCGACTCGCGACTCTCACCTCGAGAAGGTCAAGTCTTGAAAGTCTGGAGGAGGTCACATATCATATTGCGTCAGGAGCAAAAAGGGACGTCATACACGAAGCGCGAGAGTCTCCAATGCAATTTGACATATACGATATCCCCTTCTCCATGGTTTCTGTCACAGAAGGAGAATCTGAACAACGATCCATTCCAGCAGTGCAACTCCCAGCACCAGAGATGAGAACGGGGTGGGAAACCCTACCAGTCCACCCGTCGCATGCAGCGGAGAAGGTTAGTCCTTTCAGCATTCCCATACACGATTCGGTTTCCTAGCTAACGAGATTCGATTTGGGGTCATAGGGAATCTTCGGCGCAGGTCTTCGAGCATTCGAGGGCATACCACCTTGCGTGTGGGTAGTAAATCGACATAATGAGGACATCACAGTTGTCGTCTCGAAGTATCGCCCAAATCGCTTATTATCAGGTTTCGGCCTCAGCGCGTCGAGCACTGGCGGGGGTGCAAATTACAGTACTACGGTACGATGTCTTGTGTCTAATATACGAGGTCTAGGCTGTTTTTACTCACGTGAACCTACAGACATTCCTGAGTCCAGCGACTACAAAGACTCTCGCTTCTTCAAGTGATGATAGCACTTCTTCCATGGGTGTTTTCCCGCTTTGGACTCGCAAGGGTGGGTTTGGAGTTATTAGTATCTTTACTGGTGCAGAGAAGAAGCTGTTCATTGAGAACGACAGAATCCCGATAGGGGCCACAGCCTACTTTACAAACAAACCAGATTTGACGATTGTGGGCTACAAAGAGAATCAGATTAATATCCCGCTTCCCGAGTCTTCAGAACCAGGCGGCGCCGGGTCCGGTTTGCGGCTACTCAGCCTGGACGGCGGTGGGATCAGAGGTATCTGCAGTCTAACAATCCTGGATGCCATCATGAAGGAAATTAATAAGGGCCGCCAATCGAAGAAGCTTCCAAAAGAGTGTTTCGATCTCGCCGGTGGAACCAGCACAGGCGGACTGATTGCACTGTTGCTGTTCCGACTGGAACTGGATACCGAGAAGGCAATCGACGTATACATAACGATGGCTAAGAACGTCTTTAGCCCGAGGCTCCCCAAGTTGTTGGGAGGTTACAATCTTCATGAGTGGGGCAAACTTGGCTACTACATCGGTAATCCCTACTTGAGATTTAAATCTCTCATTCTCCCTTCTCAATTTTCGGACTATTACCTGAAGACGGCCATTGACAAAGTTATGGAGGATAAGAACGAAAGTGGTCAAAGTGAACTCCTCAAACCTGGAACCACACCTATGTCTGCACACCTCTGCTCCAATGAACATGAATGGAAGGGCTAACTGACCCCCAGGTTCATGTGTGCTACTAGCACCCACCACGAATGTGCTAAGCTATTTCGCTCATATGTCCCCTTGTCGGGCATCGAAGACAAATTTGCACATATCACAGTAAGAGATGCCGCCCTTGCCACGTCCGCTGCTCCAACCTACCTACCTAAAGTCAAGGTTATGGAGGAAGAATTCTGGGATGGCGGCCTCCTCAACAATAACCCCATCAACCAAGTCTGGGATGCCCGGTATGAACTTGATCAAACCATTGAAAGAAAGCCTGTTCCGAATCCGCCAAAAGTTTCCTGCATTGTAAGCATTGGGACAGGGCGCGATAAGATGCCAGTACAACAACCCGGTTATGGATATCTCAACACCGTCAGCACAGTTGTCTCGTATGCGACGAACACGGAGGCAAAACACCAGGACTTCGATCATAAGATCAAAATGTTAAATTCTAGGTCAGGGGGCGAAGAAATTCCTTACTTCAGATTCAATGTGGAATTGGAACAGGAGATAAGTCTTGACGATTGGCAGAGTATGTCAACACTGAAGGCCATGACAGAGAAGCAACTGCGGACCAAAGAGTGGGACAAATTGATACAAGAGTGTGCGAATAGCCTTGAGCCCAAATCTTAGCAGGTTACTATATTCTTCCACTTACTATTAGCAGCATATATTATAACTGGTTTTAAACACTTAATATTTTTATAATAATATAGGTAAAATATATAATTATTACTTACTATATAACTTAATATCTATATTTTATAAGGAAAAGAGTGTCTATTTAGTTAACAATAGGGCTATTTAATAGCAGGATGTTGAAAAAAACTTCTTATAGTACGCTAAAAAGATCTGCCGCAGAGCTAAAACTAGGCTAGGGAATACCGACTTAGCACCCTTATAATACTACCTCCGAAATTAATAGATAAGGCCGCCTTATTAGAGATAAAGTATATAAAAGACTAGGTTACCTGCTATTTAACAGATACCCTCTCTTTTCTATATTATATATTAAGCCTAGCTATAAATAGTTAGAAATTGCCTTTAATTAGATACTAATTAGGTATTAAGTAACTAAGCTATCTATATATATAGCTTACACTTTTATATATTAACTATTATCTTTAGTATTACTATACTTTAAATATAATTATAATTTATAATGTCACAGCCTGAAGCCTGAA
>JAAIJJ010000516.1:4523-33709 GCA_020976545.1 Fusarium sp. Barmshour
CTATAGGGTAAGCTATTATTAGCTATATAGTATGCTAATCCACTTGCTTGTCTGATTTACTTGCTTATTATATATATTAGTATAAATGCCTATATATATTTATAATATATACTACTCTTAAAATGTAAGTATGGCCTTGACCCTGACCTTATCCCGATTTAGCGGCTAATTCTTAAATATAGCCTCTAAAAAGAATAGCCAGGCCTATTATATTATAACAGCTAGTATACTAGTATATAAATATAGCTTTATATAGCCTATTAGGCATAGTTTAATACTAAGCGCTATATAAAAGCATAGTAGCGAATTTATATATATATTTCTGCTAATATAAGTTTTAATTAAAGCTATAATAAACTAGAAGATAGCTTAGTTTAATATATCCTGCAGTAAGCTAATTATACCTTTATCCCTTTACTTACCTTTATTACTATTATTATTATCTTAATATTTGCTTTTATTTTTATTTTTATTTTTATTCTTAACTTATCTCTTTTTATTATTAAAAAATCTATTATTATAATTACTTAAAACCTTATTACTTTTAAACTCTTTAATAATATTATATAATAAGCTTTATTACTTATTTATAAAGTAAATAGCCTAGTATTTAAATACTTCTTTTTACCTAATATAATATGCGTTTTAGTAAAAGCTTAAGTAATAATAACTAATAGACTTATATTAGCTTATTAATTCTTTTTTTCTTTTATAGCAAAATAATATACTACTTAGGGTTATTAATATAATATTATTAATTTATTATAATATCTTAATTAATATATTATTAAGCTATTAATAGTAATAACTTACCTTATTATTAAAGCTTTATTTAAGCTAGCTAAGTAATAATTATTTATAAGCTGCTTTTTTATCTTCTTACTTCCTAGCTAACCTGCCTATTACTACCCTTACCTATAGCTACTTAGTTATATTATAAATACTAATTAAGTCCTAAGAGCTAAAGTATTATACCTAGCCTAGCCTCTTAACTTATAGTAAATTATAATTAATATCTTCCTTTAAGTTACCTTTTTATAGTTATATAGTATTTTCCTCTTTTAATTAAGCCTAACTTATAATAATAAGCTTATTTATAGCACTTTAACTTCTAGTATTAGCTATATTAGCTATATTAGCCAGGCTATTAATATTATTATTATCTTAAATAATTTAGTAATATATATACCTTCTTTTTATTTATATTTATAGCTATACCTTAATTTATAATTTCTTTATTATATTATGCCCTGCCTCTCTCTAATAATAAATAATATTATTATATATAATAATAAGATATTAGTATATATAATAGCTATACCTACTTAAAATAATAAGCTTTTTAATTACTAGGCTATTATCTTCTAATATTATAATATACTTTAAGTTAGCTAGTTCTAGTATATTATAATAATTTATAATATCCTTAAGCACTTATCCCTTAAGCTAATATTATTATTAAAAATATAACTTAATACTATTACTAGGCTAAATAGCTACTTAATATAACTAGTAGATAAGTATTTAATAATCCTAATTAAGCTATATAATATCCTTTATTATTATTTAATATTACCTTTTTAATCTTAATAATAAAAAGTAAAAAAAGAAGTAGTCTTACTATTTTTCTTTATTAATTAAAGTCCCTTTTCCTCTATATTATATTAACCCTAAGCTCGTATTAGCTAACCCTAAGTATAAAGTTAAAGTTATTTTAAGCTAATTAGCAACTTGGCCTAAGCCTAATTAATTTAAATCTAAATTCTAAGTAAGATAATTAAATTTATTAACTAATTACTGTTTAATCGTCTCTTAATAGTACCTAGGGTAGATACAAAGGTTAGAGGAGTCTAAGGCGTAGATCCTCGTATAACTAAAGATTATAATAGCGGAACTATGTAGTATTACCCCCTAGATGGTATTGGCGTTGCTAATGTAGATAGAGGCCCTATCTTTAATTAACGTCTTCCTAATAAATCCTTCTGGGGCCTCTTTGTAATAATCTAAGACTTCTATTAAGAACTACGCCGTGGAATTAAACTTAGAGATACTAAAGAAGCCTTTACTACCTAAATATAAACTAAAATTATAAGGGTAAATAATATACTAGTCTCCTGCTTATTAAACTCCTAGACTAATTATATATTATTATAAATTTATTTTTTTATATAAAACTATTTATTATATATCTTATTATCTTTAACCTTAAGGGCAATAAGTAAAGCCTAATAATACTTAGTATTATTTATTAGCTAACTTATTATAGGAATGGATTTAGAGCCTGGCTTATTTTTACTACCTAGTATTTTTATTATACCTCCTTAAGTATATAACCTAATATAAAGATAGTCTTTATTAAAAGGTATAATATATATTAATATAATAATTTATTAGTATTTAAGGCCTAAAGAAGATAATTATAAAAATAATTTTCTTAAAGTAAGAGATAATATAAAAGTATTAGGTTTAAATTATATTATAAATCTATTTTATATAAAATATTACCTAAAAAAGATTACTTTTATTTTAAGATATTATTAAAGAGTTTTAAGGATTTAATAATTATATACTATATTACCTATTTATAAAGTTCTTATAGTTAAGGAGCTTTATTACCTCTTTAATACTTAGCTACTTTAGACTAACTAATAGTTAATACTATTACTAAGTTTTATTAGCTATTAACTTTTATATACTAATATAGCTATTAATACGACCTTAAGTCTATATACCTGTTATAAATTATTAAAACTTTACTTTAAGCTTTAATATAATTTAGCTAAAGTCTTAAAGGCTTTCTTATAAATAAATACTTTAAATATAATTAAAAACTTTATTATAAAGTTAATATAAAACCTAGTAGTTTTAATAATATTTATAAATATTATATTATTAAATATATAGCTATTAATACTTTATACTTATCTTAATTAGTAATAATTATAATCTACCTATTTAATATAAATACATTTTATATTAATTACTATAAGTTATAATATTATAGTATTATTAGCTCTAGCCCCCTGCCTAGGAGCCTGCTTTATATATATATAAGCACTATAAGTATTTCTTATAGCAGTTATAAGTACTAGAGCTACTACTTAATGCCTTGCTGCTTTTATTAATTGTATATTAAATTATAAATTACTGCCTCTATTAGCCTTATTACCTTTACTAGCCTAGCTTCTAGCTAGTTATTTTTTAGTTTTATTATAAATAACTAGCCTGCCTTAAGCTATACTATACTATTAGCAATCTAGCCTATATTAATCTTTTAGCTAATTTTATATTATAACTCTTTAAAAAGCTAATCCTATAGCTATTTCTTAAATAATAAATATAATTTATATTCTTATTTATATATTTTTATTATATTTTTTAAGTATTAATATCCTTCTTAGCCTTAAACTAATATCTTTTCCTTACTTAATATTCTTAATATTATATATTAAATAAGGCATTTAAAATATACTTTTACTAATCTTTTTATAACTTATATCTTTCCTAACTTAGCTAAAGACTATATAGTTAATAAATATAGCTATTAGTAAGTATAATATTAAGGAGGAAGGTTTATATTAATGCCTACTAAGCCTCCTAGTATAGGGAGTAATTACACCTTATATATAACCTTAATTAGTTACCTTAGTTAATATAATTTATTTTATTAATATAAGTAATAATAGCTATTAGGCTTAAAACTACTTTAGTAATTTCCTTACTAACTTCTAGCTATATTAGCCAGGCTTATAGGTAGTCTATAGACTACTTCTTCCTTTTCTTATTAATATACTTATTGCCTTAAAAGTTAGTTATAATAAATAAAATAAGGCTATTATCCTTTTAAGCTATTTAATTAACTTTGGAAAAAAGGGAAAAGATAACTTAATAAGGGAAATATATAAAAAAGTATTATAGCTACTTACCTTATTATCCCTTATTAAAATAGCCTTAACTTTATTAAAGGCATAGTTATAATTTCCTACTTTATTAAGTGCCTTATTTTTCTTTAAGTCCTTATATATACTGCAGTTAAGGCAGGCTATACCTATAGCTCTATAGCCATAATTATAAAGCTTATAGAAAATAAATAGTATTAAGAAGAGGTTATTTATAGAGATATAATATATCTGCTTTAGCAGCAAATTATATAAGGAAATAATAATACCCTATATATTGCCTAGTTATATAAAAGCAGCTGCCTCTTTACTAGCTGCCTCTCTCTTTTATATACTAGGGCGGCCTCCCTTTCGCCTTAGCCTGCTGCCTAAGGCATTATAATTTAAGCCTTTAAAATGCAAAAGCCACCGAATAAAGAAGCCTGCTTAGGCAATAACCTAGACCTTAGAGACTAGGGGGGGTTAGCTTGCCTTTAATAGGAGCTATCTTTATTAATTGCCCTATATAGCAGACTATATACTTATCTATAGTAAGATAAGTGCCTAAATAAAAGAGTATTAATAATACCTTTTATATATAATTAAATTACTTTTTAGCTACTTAAAATACCTTTAAAAGGGGGCTATTTTTATTAATTTTAATAGATTTAAAGGGATAAAGATAGTAATAAATTAAGTAAAACCTCTAATATAGTATAACTTTAATAAATTAGTATAGGGGCATTAATCCCTTAATTTAAAGGCCTTCTAGTAATTATTAAGCTCTTATTCCTTATATATCTCTATATAAATAAGCATACCTAACTATATATAAATCTAAAAGTAAGAAATTCCTTCTTAAGTTAGGATCTTAAACTAGTTTAAATACTTTATATTTTAGCTATTAGTATTATTATTTTAAATAAGATAAGAAACCTAGCTATTAATATATTAGATCTACTTCTAAAAGACTTATTTAGGTATAAAAAGCTGGAATAACTCTAATAGTATTAAAGACAGTATATTAATATAAAAATTGCAATATTATATATTAAAAGGTTAAAAATTAAAGCTGCAGCTCTTATTAGATAGAAAATTATTTGCCCTGGCAGGCTCTTTTAGGCCGATATAAGGGCTGGTTTGGGCTTAATAAAGCTGCTATTATTATAGCTATAATCTTCTTAATTTAATTAGGATTTAAAGCTATATTTATTATTTAATTTAAAATAGTTTATATAGTAATTTAGCTATATAAGGTTTAAAATTAAGTATATTATACCCCCTTATACTAGCTTACTAACTAGGGTTATATAAGGCAATATATAAGTTATAGGCTTATAAAATAACTAGAAATAAATATAAATATAAAAAATAGGCAGGAATATATAATAATTAAGAATAGAAGAGTAGGTATAACCTGCTTATATATAAATATAATATATACTTTTTTATATATATATCCTATAAAGGTTATAAAGATTATACCCTCTCCTTTTATTAATTTATTTATTTACCTTACCTTACTTTAGGTCTCTCTTAGCTTATTATTACTTAAATAAATAAATTCCCTTTACTTTTTCTAACCTTTCCTTTTATCTCTACTAATTACTACTTATTATTAATTAGCTAATAGCCTACCTTAAGGCTCTCTACTAACTTAATATAGTTTTTGCTTTTCTGGCTAATTAATATCCCTTCTTTTACTAAAATCCTCTTTTACTTTATTTTATTTTAACCCCTGCCTATATTATATTATTTCCCCTATAAATTATGCTATCTAAGTTACTTCCTTAGCCCTATAAGGGTCTCTGCTTTAACTAAAAGAGGCTTTTAACCTTACCTTACTCTAGTTCCTCTCTCTGGCCAATCACAGCCTTAGATACAGACAGGGGTTTCCTCTTTTACTAAAAATAGGACTGACAATAGGGGTGTAGGCCCCTCTACAAGAGAATGAGTAGCAGTTGGTGTAATGAGCAAAGAACATCACGTAAAACAGAGTGGCAAAAAAGACCTCTTGTATTTTAACAACTTTTATTGACATCAATTCATACTCGTTATTGTTTCCCAGACATAGGGAACTGAAGTGCACTGGCTCTTCAGTACGTTCTCTCTAAAATCCCACTGTTGGAGGTCCTTACTGCCCGTGCTGGAGCGCTAATCACAGGATCGTCCGCCCTTTCCAAATGCTCAACTGTCACGTGTACACTTTCAAGACGGCAGATTTCATCGAAATCGTCCACGCTTCGCCTTGGCATCTGCGTCTGCATCTGATTCTGCATATGGCTGCTGCTGGGTCTACTAAAAGGAAGCGGGTAATTCTGATCCATCTTGTGTCGACTCAGCTTATCTAGTGCGGTTTTGAAATCGTCCAGGACGATGGTATCGGTGAAGCATTTGAAGATAAAGGCAAACTTCCAGAAGGGATTGATAACACCGATCAGGATGACGGGTGTGACGGAGAGAAGATCCACGGTGATAAAGATAATACTGAAAGACATGCTCAAGAGCAAAAGACCGAAACGGGGGGATATGCGGATAAGTTCCAGAGGCTTAAACTCATAACGGTATTTGATATTCCAGAAAAGGTTGATGGCTGTAAAAATCCACCAAGGATCACTAATATTTATCAGATGAATTGCCAAGTATCTCTTGGTGGTGATGCTTACCGGCAAATAGCCTCAAGCGGTCGGGTTGAGGAGAAAAGGTGACTATTAGGAGTATTAAAGTAGGTAAAGTTGGCATATATCTCGAGGACCCAGTAGGGTTGCACCAGTATAATAGTGCCGATATATATGGCGTTATTTCGCTTGGAGAGGAAGGGCTTGTTCTTCATCCAGGCGATGATGTTATGGAGATTCCACGAGATGATGAGAAAAATGGCAGTCGAGGAAAGATACCACCCCCAGGTCGGAGAGTCGAAAAATGTGAAGAAGCCATTTGGCGTGGCCAGAAGGAGCTTACAAAAGTTGTGAGATGGTTATATATTAATGCGATATCGATTGGGATGCTCACCTCGATCAAAATAAGTTTATGCAGCAACACGCCACGGCGCATATTAGCTATGGTGATACCAATCATGATGATCAAAGCCCCGATCATACAACCCTGCGACCATGCTTCCAGGGTGAGTTTCGCTGGGCTCGAGGGCCATGCCCCAGGGACTGACATTGTGTCACAGTCGCAGCAGGCTAAGACATGAACAAGAGAGTGGTTCCATGGGTGGGTAGCGGAGCGATAAGAAAGGAGAGAACAGGACAGGGTGGAGACGGGATTAATATAGAGATCAACGGGAGCACAAACCATTGCTTTACCCCGCCTTTGCTGAACCGATAGTTTGCAGGTGTGGTTGCGGTTTGTCTAGGTGCAGGTCCAAGGAGCGTTAGCAGGCCACTAATCTGCTCATTCCCCACGGGGCTAGCGTGAGCTTCAGGGGTGCATGGCATGCACCATGCAGCTTGTCATGGGACGCTCGGAGTACCTACCCTTTGTCTGTGCCTTGTAGATTCCGGGTGACAGGTCCCTGGGAAAACTAAACCAGGCGTGGATAACATATCCGATGGACTTGATTTATCAACCAATAGTAAGCTTCGTCATGCCGAATCAAATCACAGATCGAGCACCGTCACTTGTTGCACAGTACATTACTTAAATAGGACCTAATCCAAAGCTGCATTGTTTCTAGTCACAGTTCTATGTACAAGGGTCAAGTTAAACCACTCCACCCTTTCCGACAGTTCGGAACTAGGATCATCAACACCAACTGGAGCCGAGTGGAGTAAGCTCAATTGACTTCACTGCCAAAGAACTACCACTCGCGACTAAGCTAATGTCCTGCGACTCCTGATACCTGGGGAAGATAGTAGCCGAAAACACCGACCTATCGCCGGCGAAAATCTCAACTACAGACTTATCAAGGAAGATGTCCAGACTGAACTTCTTCTTATCGGGAATACTAACCACAGCCTTCCACTTGCCCGGCTGCCCGTAACCAGCATTGGTCGTGTCCAGGGTGAGACTTCCATCCGACTTGTCGAATGTGAGCTCCACGGACTCACCAGCGGACTTGAAGAGCGAGAGGGTGAAGGATGTAGCGTCTGAAGCAGTGAGATCGATGGCAAGGGTCAGTCTAGCGCTGTTGGAGCTGCCAATTTGGAGACCCTTTTGTGCAACCTTTGTAGCTCTAATTTTCTTAGTGCGTCCAGAGGCAAGGCTCTTCAGCTCCGGGATCGGACGATGGCCCAAACCACCGTCCTTGCGGATGTACAGCTCGCGGGTGATTGACTGCTATCCAGCCCATCCGTTCATGCGGCTTGGCCACTTAGGAGTAGGCCAGTTGCCCATCCAGGTAATCGCCAGATTGCGACCTGCCTCGTCCTTGTACTACTGCATAGTATAGCTAGAAGGGCCCTCGTCGAGAAGACCGCGCTTCTCGCTCGTGAAAGTTATTCCGTTATACCTGCTAACCTCGTACCAACCAACTGAATTACCGCCATAGAAGAGAACCTATTTATCTTCTAGCAGGAACAAGTTAGGGCACTCCTAGATCTTTCCAGTGCTGCCATCGCCGGCATACACAACGCCAATATAAGACCAGGACTTAAGGTCGTTAGACTTATACAGCTAGACTTGGCCACTTTCGCCGTTAGCAGCGCCAACTGCAAGCTTCCACGAATTATCTGTGGGATCATGGAAGACCTTGGGGTCTCGGAAGAATGCATCTTCTCCCTTGGGAGGGCCCGGGATGACGGGTTCCTTGGCAAGATTAAACTTGACTGCGTCTTTGCTTGTTGCCGTAATAACACTCTCCTGGACTGCGCCAGGATAGAAGGCGAGGTTAATGAAATCAGTCAGGATAAGCAGCAGCTTATTCTTCTTCTTGTCGACGACTCCGCTACCAGTAAAGCGACCAGAGTCATTACCCGCAGCGGCCGCCTTAGCAGGATATAAAGCAACCGGCTACTCGCGCCAATGAACCGCATCAGTGCTCTTGGCGTGTGCCTAATGCATGGGACCCCACAGCAGACCGTCTGGGTTATATTGGCTGAAGAGGTGATGAGCCCTATGGAACTCAGCCAAGCCTGAGTGATCGTTGATCTACCCCTGGTAAGGCGTGTAGTGGTACTAGGGTCTGATAGGGTCGGCAGCATAGGAGGAGCATGCGGAGTAGCTCTCAGGGTGTTGGTTTGCCTGGCCGTAGATATTAAACGAGAGGCCTTTGCCTTCTCCAAGAGCATCGCAGCTAATGCGGATATCATCAACGTTAATGTGACCCCAGGAGTTTGACGTGCTGCTATCATGCACGAGGATGTGCACCTTCTGGCCCTGCCACCTGCTTGTATCCCAGGTGATATGAACGAGAGCCTCGTCGTTGGCGCCTGTCTGCTTCAGAAGGATCTTTCCGTCCGATTCGCGCATAAGAGCAACGTAGAGCTGGTCAGGGTTATAGCCTCCTCCGATCAGAAAGCTCGGGACAGAGCTGGCTCTGAAGGTGCTTGACTTGAGTTCACCAACAACTGCCTCGCCAGCCTGCTTGGTGCCGAGAAGGAAGTTCTTGCCATCTTGATAAAAGGGGCCGTCCCAGTAGGATACATCACTAGAGATGGAGTCCTTGCCGAACGCAGTGCCACTGACGACCTTCCAGCCTTTAAGATCGCCAGTCTCAAAACCTGGGTTTTCAGGGCCAGGATAACTCTTGAGGTGATAATTCTTAAAGTTAGGGAGCGAGGCTCCAGCAACCATGGTGGCGGCCAGAGGGAGAAGGGCGGAATAGATCATGATGACTTGAAGGGCAAATGAAGGATAGGGATAGAAAAGATCGGATCTAGGCTAGAAGCTGGACTTGTCCTGATTATTCCATTATCAAGTGCAGTTCCACGGCACCTCTTATATATCTGAAGAGCAAGGCTCACTAGTCGCAATCATGGAGTACTATCGCTTTGGAGTCACGGCCTGAACCCAATGGGCATAGGAGTCGGGAGCACCATAGCAACACATGTTTTCCTGGAGTTGCGGGGAAGAGTGACCAGGGTGTAATGATCTAGAAGCACAGCTCGAGATGTTCCACGTATGCACTTAGGGATATGCGGCCGCTACGCATGCGATGTAGAGCCAAAGCTCTCGGTGCAGTATTATCGGACGACTCGAAGTGGGTAAGATCCACGGATTATCTTCCGTGGCCGAATGGAATTATTCCACAAGCTGGTTGTTTCTAAGTCGAACTAACATACCATAGTTCTGACAGAGCTTAGACACTTCTGGCAAACGGGGTAAGGCACGGATCCACTGCTTGCTCCAGCTTGAGATTCGTCATTCCGAGTCGCCCGCTGGACATACGCTCAGTGCATTCGCGCTAACGGTTAATCGTGGGAAGTCCCCCTGCTGTGTTGTCCAATGATACAGCAGGTCAGGCAACATGTGAAATGATGATCAGCATGGAATGATGTCAACCCCAATAGAATATGCATGGAAGGATAGAACAGGCTTGAACTAAGAGAGCAAACCTGGTTTAGGCTATTGTGGCTGTTGTCTAAGGAACTACGGATACGGAGCACCTATACACAACGATCCCGCGGGATGCACGGGACTTTAGAAATACCACATTCTTCTTTCAGTGCAACGCTTCGACCCCAAACAATGCACGCTAGTAAGCGAAGTGCCTGCTAGCGGCTTTCTGGAAGGCATATGGAAGATGTGCTGACACCTTAATCACCGTCTAAGCGTCAGAGGAGGCCACTTGCAAGGGCCAGTGTTACATCGTGCATTTCTGCCGGGCCGACAAGTGACATCCCTGGCCGATCATTTGCAGGGACTAGTGGCATCAAGCTTGTTTTTTGAACGGCGTCGGTGTTTATGGACAGACGTGGATTAACCCCCATGGGGACCCATGGGGATCAATTGGGTTGTGCGGGGGAGTTGTACGCTATGTAACTCCACTTCTGTGAGGGGATGCTGCAGGGAGCTTCTCTCTCCTCCCAACCTTCTTTCATCGTATGATGGCTCCTCCTCTGTAGGGAAGGTATAGCAGGGTGTTGTCTAAGCCCAACATGGCTTAATGTCTGCCAATCCCTGGCATTGCGAGCGAGGGCCAAGAAAACCACTCTGCACCACAGCTTAGCTCTCGCAGCCAACAGCCCAACCCCGCACGCAACATGATGCTATCCCCAGTTGCAACTCCGATCACGGTTGCATTGTTGCAAGCAGAGATGCAGGTGATGGCGACTCATTAGTCCGGGTTCGCTTCGGCCTCACCGACGCTTTCTAGAAACATTCCAGGGTAGAAATCGCCCGGTTTCGCTGCAGAAGCTGCTTATCCATGTCCAGGTCACACACAATCCTTGCTCACTTGTAACATCTTTTGAGCCATCAGATGGAACTACTTCGTGGTGCGAGGGTTTATTGGTTGGATCCAGCGTAACTTTGCTTCACTATGTCTGGGATATGTGATAATCCTCCTCAACACTTCTCAACACCAGCTTTAGTGAAGTGCAGTCACAGTGGATCTCGATGGGTGGCTTGGCAGACATGTGAAAGGATGGCTCCTAGTCGTGTCACTCTTTCCTAAACTCAGATGTGATCAAAGAGATTGGCCAAGTCATCGATATTGGCTCCAGTTTCTCCTCTGGCGCAATCTCCAGAAGTCAGCCGAAGATAAGATAAATCTCAAGACTGTGAAGAATCTATAAGAGGGTGATCATTTCCACAGCCAAGATCATCTTCACAACAGGAACTCTTCAACTCACAGCAGCCAAACTTCTTCTTCCTGGCTATTCTTTTCTCCTATCTCAGTAGTGACTCGGTACCCTTCATCACTTTGAAGATGGGACTCAGCGGGAAAGTGTCTATTCCGAGGCCCCGAGATGAGCCTGGCAAAGCGTGGCCTGCCATCGCCGTCGGCTTCTTCGTAGCCTTCGGTGGTGTTCTCTTTGGGTTTGCCACCTCTTCCCTCTCTCGATGAGCCCAAGCATACTGACTTGCTCTACAGCTATGACACCGGCACCATCAGCGGCATCCTGGCCATGCCCTACTGGCAGCGGGAGTTCAGCACAGGTCACGTTGATGCTGATGGAAACCCCAACGTCACTTCGTCTCAGGAATCAGCCATCGTGTCTATTCTCTCTGCAGGCACTTTCTTCGGTGCCCTCGCCTCGCCTCTCTTGTCTGACTGGCTTGGTCGCCGCCCTGGTTTGATGATCTCGGCTTGGGTCTTCAACCTTGGAGTTGTTTTGCACACGGTCGCTGTCGACATTCCGCTGTTCCTGGCAGGTCGCTTCTTCGCTGGCTTCGGTGTTGGTCTTATCTCTGCTACCAGTATGCACTTTGTCCAACCGCGTGGTACCATGGCTAACTCTATATAAGTTCCTCTGTATCAGTCCGAAACAGCGCCCAAATGGATCCGTGGTGCCATCGTTGGCTCCTACCAGTGGGCCATCACCATCGGTCTTCTCCTCGCCGCCGTCGTCAACAACGCGACTGCGAAACGGGATGATTCAGGCTCCTACCGAATCCCCATCGCGCTGCAACTCGCTTGGTCTCTTATCCTCTTCAGCGGCATGCTGTTTCTTCCGGAAACTCCACGCTTTCTTGTAAAGAAGAACCAGCTGGACAAGGCGGCGAAGGCTCTGAGCCGCCTTCGAAGACTTGGTGCTGATTCCCCTGAAATCGCACAGGAACTCAATGAGGTTGTAGCCAACCATGAGTTTGAGATGAGTCTTGGACAGTCTTCTTATCTCCAGTGCTTCAAGCCCCCCATGCTTAAGAGACAACTCACGGGTATGGGCGTTCAGGCGCTGCAGCAGCTTACAGGTGAGCCATTCCATCTCTTTCACAGCCTCTGGCAACTCTTGACGTTTCTTGAACAATTGCCAACTATTTCTTAGGCATTAACTTCATCGTAAGTTCAATATAAGTTACCTCTATCAGGCTTGAAACCAACTGACAATCTTCTAGTTCTATTACGGCACCAAATACTTCCAAAACTCGGGCGTGTCTAGCGGCTTTGTTATCTCCATGATTACTTCAGCCATCAACGTCGCATCAACAGTGCCTGGAATGTATGCCATCGACAAATGGGGACGCCGACCCATGCTGCTGTGGGGCGCCGTTGGCATGTCCATCTCTCAACTGATCGTCGCTATCTGTGGCACTCTGTCCACCGGCCAGTACGATAATGGCGAGATTTTCATCAAGAACCTCGGCGGGCAGCGAGCGGCTGTGGCCTTTGTCTGCATCTACATCTCCATCTTCGCATCCACTTGGGGTCCCCTCGTCTGGGTGGTGACCGGTGAGATCTTCCCGCTCAAGACACGAGCCAAGTCCCTCAGCATTACGACCGCTACCAACTGGCTGCTCAACTGGGCTCTGGCTTATTCCACCCCGTACATGGTCAACTACGGCGACGGAAACGCAAACTTGCAGTCCAAGATCTTTTTCGTGTGGTTTGCCTCCTGTTTCCTGTGCATTGCCTTTGTTTGGTTCTTCATCTACGAGACAAAGGGGCTTACCTTGGAACAAGTTGACCAGCTCTACGAGGAAGTCAGCGTCGCTCGCAAGTCGGTTCACTGGGTCCCAACTAACTCTTGGGAGAGCCGACAGGGAAATCTGAAGGGTGAGCAAGAGGCAGAGGTAGAGGAAGTTGGCAAGTGAGGGGGACTTGGTGAAAGATGTCACTAGGTCTGGAATCTGGTGAGCTGGAGCTGACCCTGACCCCTTTTGGAGGCAGTGGTTGTGTCTCAGATTTTACTCCAGTCGCGGTCGAAAGACATTCGGGGGGCAATAGCAGCCTAGTCAGCTAGTCTTTTCTCGTGTAGTCTTCATTTGGAATGATAGGTGGGTAGGATTTGACGATGGAGAGTTGGTGGGACCAGTGGTTGTTCGGATGTCTTGTTTCTATCCCCGAGTATCTCTTAGGGCTAGTGTACTTTTCATCCAAGCAATTTTCTTCTATAGCTTAGAAATTACTTATTTCGTGTCGCGTTGTGCGAATTAGAAATACTTATGTGGGCATACATTACCACCTCTGGACAATTGAGTGATGATCTGCCCATACGATCACGTAGACAAGCATTCAATAACTTACCTAAACCATGATCATGATGTTCCTTTAAGCACACAAACCATTAGGGACACCCCTCGGGGAAATTAACGTTAGAGGCTAGCGTGCATATAAGGTAGAAAGCTCTTATCTTGGCCATTAGAAAGGTTTAGGATTAACATTAGATAAGAGATTCATCAAACTACGATATCATCCCAACATCATCCTGATTCGGCTAGACTTGAGCCCCCTTGAGCCTCCTTGAGCCTCAAGTGGTTGAACGCCTTTTGCACCCCCACTGTACCATTACTGCTAACCGCCTCCTTTGGCGATTTTGGGAACAGGAGCGACATGCCAGAGAAAAATAACTCACCCTACTGCGGAGCCGCATTCGAATCCGCGGGTCCATCTCATCCACCACACAACATCCAACAGCTAAACAGGGATAGAATCCTGTGTGGCGTCTTCCCACAGGCTTAGCCATTCACCTCTCCTTAGCTTGGCCACATCACTCCAATTTTCCGTTGACAAGACAGGAACACGATCTTCGTTCTCTCTGTCAACCCATTCGTCCCACCACTTCTTTTTACCAGCAGCTACACCCCTTTTTATTGCCCACTGCCGTATCGACTCATCAGGTTCGCCAGAGGTCGTGGGTCCTTTTTCTCACATTTTATAAGCTTAATTAACTTAATTGTAAATAAGAATTTGACATCTGCGCTAATTGAAGCTCTTGTCAAATAGGAGGTACTCTAGAGGATCCACAAGGCGTGGCGGGTTTTATGAGTCGATACGGTAGTTCGTCTCCCACAGCAGCCTATGACCGAGCACCAGAAGCAGAGATCAGATTTAGCCCGTGACTTGTGCCGTTTACGCAAGACCCAATGCGGTGCTCGTAAACCCAAATGTGGTTCCTGCCCATCAAGGTAATTCCATGGACCTTTGCCCTTCCTCATCGCCGCCCCAACTCCTGGTGATATTTATGTGAGTAGAGTAGTGCAAGACTAAGAGGTCAGATGCATTGGAAACTGATATTTTTGAGATCTGCCAAAGGCTAGACCAGATGACAACCCTCTTAGCGTCTGTTTGTCACAACAAAGGGGGCTAGTCGGTTCACCATGCTAACCATCTCCACGCCCAGTGATCGATGCATCCGAAACCAGTCACGTAAGCTTAGCTGACCGTGATGGATCCGACACTGACTTTCCTGTCATGATCACAGTGCAGGTCGATGCTGCGCTTACTTAGTGTTGATCTTAAATTAACAACATGGCTTATTAAACATGGAACACGCCACCGCAGCGTATCTAGCCTTAGGCAACGCTTCGCTTAGCACCTACGCCGAGGCTGTTTCATGATGCAGCCGAGTTGAGTGACCGTCGACTTGGCTACATTCTCTCACAATGTGCATACTGGTTATCCCTCATCTCCGCCAACTTTTCTAATGCATTCTTTCATACTGTCAGCAACGTGGGTAACTCACCTATCCAGCCATGTCTTGCTGTTTTATTTCTTGCTACTAGATGCGTTGCGGGCAGTGACAGATCTGCCGTGGCATTGAATGAGCGACCAAAGCTGATGTATATTCCCAAAGGGACCTCACTCCTCCCCCGCCTCTTCTTGGAACATTCTATTCCCGCTCTACAGTGCCTCTTTCTCTTTGCGATTTTTGCAATTCTTCATTACGTGTTCTTTCTATCCTGCATATGCCTCAAGTTTAAATATAGTAACCGTGGATAGACAAATTCGTTCTCTTCAAAGCAACTAATTATTATTGCTCGATCCTCGATATACCAGCGCTCATCATATGTCAATCAAATCAACTTTGGCCCCGAAGTTGATTTGATTGACAGCCCTCGAGCTCAAAGTTGATTTGTTTGATTTGATTGATACCCTTTTTAATTCCGTGAGTGGAGACCCCTACCCGAAGTCATCCCCCTCGTATACACCAACACTCAGCTACCTACCCAACTACCTAACCTTACTCTACCCTGCCTAATCTAGTTCTTAAGGCATTGAATATATTCCAATATATCTGCGCCCATCGAGAGCCTCTGAGAAGTTAGTATTAGCTTTGCTAGGCTGAATTATCTCTTATAATTGCTTGCTATTACTGGAATAGTAAAGACATCTAGGGCAAAGCTGCTTAGTAAAGGAAATGAAGCCCTGTGGTCTCTCTACTATTTAATAGTATCTTGCATATCCTGTGGCTTAAGATAGAGATACTTTTCGAGCTTGCTAATACTGCTACTTATTATAAACGCTTTCTTTATCTTGCTATTAATGTACTAAGTATATTAATTATCCTCTTAACCTATTATCCTTAATGCTGTATTATACTTTATTATTTCCTTACATAGTCCCTGGTTTGCGTTATATTAATAGGTAAAGTAATCCTTAATTCTAGCCTTAGTATTATAAACCTAAGTAAGTTACTCCTTAAATACCTAAGCTGCCTCTAACTAGCTAATCCTAAACCTTAGGTAGAGAATAATTATTACCGCAAATAAGGGAGATTTTCTAAGCTTATTATAATATTTATTTAGCTTCTTCTACCTATTATTAATTAATACCCAGATATAAGCTTAATAATCTGCTAGTAATGTGCTCTTTTATAATATCTTAGATACTAATTACTTCTCTGCTATAGAATAATTAGCCTAAGAATATAATAATAAGCCAGATTCTATAAATCTCAGAGGTTAACTCTGCTATAATAGCGCGTAAACCTTATCCTCCTTAAAGTAGGCAAGGAGACGGCAAACGCGGCTTAGCTAATTATTAGACTCTTAGAAATTTATTAATGCTATTATAATCTGCTCTATAGTATTTACTTAAGTTTCTCCTATTATCTCCTTTATAACCTTATTATAAAAGACCTTCTAGTTCTTAAAATACTTTAATAGATATTTTATTCTTATTAATACCTCTTATAAGTATTTATAGCTATTACCTTTACCTTAGCCTTATATTTATATTATTTAAAGGTATATAAGTTTAAGAATTTTATTAACTTTACTAAGGACCTGCTAGTTTTTATTAAATAATATATTATTTACTAAGATATATCTTATCTTATTTTCCTTATTTTAAAATATAAAAAGAAATACCTTAATATTTATCTACTTTTATAAAGCCCTTTTAATTATTATATAAGTAGAGTTCTACTATATTTTATTATTTATAATAACCTTAAGCTTAGCTATAAATTCCTTATAAAGCTAGTATTCCTTATAATCCTACTCCTAGGTAACTCGCTTAAACTATTTACTCTACTATAGTAATAAATAAATAAACTTAATAATATTATAAAGCTTCTTAATAGGCCCTTTTATATACTAATAATCTAGGTCCTACTTACTAAGACTATATATACTATTAATATCAGACTCTAGCTTAAATAACGCAGCATTTTTGCCAAAGAGAAAGGCATATATAATAAGATTAAGCATATGCCTATAGCATCGCATCTAGCAGGCTTTAATATTAATAGGTCTTATTAATAAATTAAGCCGCTAGTATATATAGTATAGGTAAGTATTATTTGCTATTATATTATTAGAGATAGCATAGCTAACACGCCTCTTAATCTCCTATTTAAAGATAATATTAATTAGAAAACCAGCGAGGTTCTTACTATTATAAGCACTAAATTAATAATATAAAGCCAGTAGATAAGATTACTAATAACCTAGTTAATTAATAAAGTGCGCAAATATAGCTATAATTATAAAGCAATTTAGTAATATCTAGAGGTTAAAGCTAATATATACTGCTGTTAAAGCGTTGCAGAGCTCTGCTTTAATGGTATCCTGCTTTGCTTTAAAGAGTTAATATATCTCTCTAGTAACAGAACTACCACCTATGCCATCTGGAGTACTAAATCACTATTAAAATAGTTAAAGATCTTCCGAAGAAAGCTATGCTTAAAGATAGTAAATGGCATATCGCTATTAATAATAAAGTCGACGCTTAGTTCTTAGATGGCTTTTATTTTCGCCCTTAGTATAGCGCTCTGTTTAAGCCGGCGCCTTTTTGGTGTTGCACCAGAATAAATATCAATAACACCTTTATGATGCCGGGAGAAAGCAAGGTACTGACTGATTAAGGTAAACTGATTGATTATATAATAAGCAATAGTTCTAAAGCCGGAGACGCTAGATGCAAAAATGTCAAAAATGAACCAGAGACAAAGTCGCAGAAATTTTCAATGGCAGAAGAGCAGGCTTTCACCAGGCTGCATGGTTGAGGGGGTGGCGTAAATTAGACGCCACTTCTCGTAGTGCTACCGCAAGCTGAGCATCTTCCACACGTGATTGGCGATAGGCGTCGATGCCAACACCATAGCCTCTTTATTTAACGGCCGAATACGAGGGCTGAAGCCCAACCTGCAGGGGCTCCAGCACAAAAGTGGCGCACTCACTGTTGCTTGTTGCAATCAGATTGACTAACTAGCATGCCCTGATCGTTGGTTTTGAGCAGCGTGAGAGCCTTTATATGGCACGCGTTCAGACGCGTCGGTAAGGCATAGAGTATCGATTGTAGTCGCTATCGAAATCGATGCATGGAAATCGGTCGAGAGATGCATACGTGAAAATGAACAGGGGGTAGGCGACAATTTAGGGGTACACGATAATTAAGAATGGAAAAGTAGGGTCGGCCATGTTAATAAAGCTATAGGGACACTAAGTGGATAGATTGATCTGCGAAGTAACGCTTAAGAAGAACGAGGACTTACTGTTCCTTCCCTTTAAACGCCGACGTCTATAAGGCGGGCACGGCCACTCGCGGGAGAAGCGCGGCGCGTTTCGCGTTCCTGTTTTCTGGACCTAGATTGAAGTGCGGCGAGTTTCTAGAGGGAAGATTCAGGGCAAGGATATCCAGATGCTGATTGGTGCAGAGGTGGAAATGCGGCGCATTTCTGGTCTACATTCTTGATTAGGGCTATCTCTGCAGCTTCTATAGCTAAAGAGATCCTTATAGGCCTAGCTAGGTCAGCCTGGAATGCCTCTAAAAGGTTTTCTAGACCTTTTATAGCTCTCTAGCTATCTCTCTCTTTTTTAGCTTTTCTAGCTATATCTCTCTTTTCTGGCTTTCCTAGTAATATATTTCTTTTTTAGCTCTTTCTAGCTATATCTCTTATAACCTGTTTTTCTTTATTTCCTTACTTATATCTCTTATATCTGCCTTTTTCTTACTTTATTACTATTTCTTTTATTTCCTTATTTTCCTTTCTTACCTCTTTATATATCTATCTCCCTTTATAGCTATATCTTAATTAGAGGAAAACCCTTAGGCAAAAATAGCTTAGATAGTATAGCCTAACCCTCATCCAAACCCTATATCTCTGGAGTGCATGTGCAACATAGAGCCCTTAGCCCTCGCATCTAAATTTTAGGCCCCTCAGCCTGCAAGTCATGCGCCATCCCTACCCCCGCAAATGTCCCCATATGCATTGCCTGCATGACATTCTTTATCTTAGCCGCGCAATCTCCTGCTGCATAAACCCCCTTAATACTGGTAGCTCTAAATAGTAGTGTTACTTAAATATCTCCACCGGGCGCCAACTCTATACCTAACTGCTCTGCAAATAGGCCGTTAAGCTTTATAGGCAGCTTATGCATAATGTTGAACCGTTTCTTGATTGATTGAACTGTCTGACTGGAGCCTTTCTGATGCAGCCTAGCTAATCTCTAAAAGAGGGGTAGAATATTATGTGACTCTTTTATTTTAGGAAAAGCAGCTCCTTTGACTAAAATGCCCTGCTAATTGGCACCTGGCGGTTTAATATACCCCCCTAGAGTGATAAGATTCTGTTACTTTAAGGCTATTGCCAGTTTGGTCTCTTCCCTTTATAAATTAGGATTTTATATCTCTTTTCTAAGAAAAGTAACTTTATTTAAGATTTTATAACTTTAATTAGTTTATATTTTATTAGTTTAATTATTTATAGGTTATTATTTTAAATATAGGTTTTCTTAATTAGATTTCTGCCTTAGGGTTTTATATTATATTAGTAATTTATAATAGTATTATTAGGCAGTAGTAGTATTAATAAATTATAATAATTTAGTTATATAATAATATAACTTATTATTAGGTATATACTTTATAGAATTTAACTTCTTATTAATTTAAGATGTTTTTCTTTTTTTTTTCTCTTTAAGTATTATAATAATTACTTAATATATAATATTTCCTTTTATATAGTAACTTTCTTTATTAAGTTTATTATTAAGATTTAAGCTTCTTTACTAACTTTTAAGCAGTATCTTCTAATTTATATCTGACTTTTTTATTTTTATATTTCTATTTATTATATCTAGTAAAGCTTCTTTAAATGCCTTAGAGTTATTAGACTACTAGCTTAAGTCCTCTCTAAGTATCCCTCCTCCTTATCGCTCTATATAAGTGGTTTTGCAGCTTGAATATACGTTTTGCTTTTGCTAACTTAATTATAGTTATTATTGCAGTAAAGCCTATAATAAAAAGGCTCTTTGCGCTGCCTGTAAAGTGCAGTAGATAGAAGCTGCTACTGCCGCCGCTAATATATATATTGCTGCTTGCTTCTAGGTTTTGCTCTACTAATTAGGATAGTATTGCTACTAAGAGAGTTCTGCCCTGCCTTACTTGCTTAAATAGCGCTACTGCTGGCAAGAGTGATGGTAAGTATTAGGAGCACCCTGGTATATGCTGCTATAAGCGGTATACTACTAGGGGCTCTTATAGGAAGATATAAGTACTTTAAATCCTTATTTTATAGTTTATTTTACTAATTTAGTTTTATTTTATAGTCCTATTACTGCCTTCCCTTATGCCCTCTATTTTCTTAACTTTTATATAGCTTACCCTAATATAATAAAAGACCTTAATAAAGTAAGTAATGCCTTTTATAGTTTTAAGCCTCTACTAATTATTTTACTCTTTAATAGAATAACTAGAAGGAGAAAGAGAAGCACTATATTATAGTAAAAACTATACTAGAGGGTATAGCTTCTTAAACCTTTCTTAAGGCAGGTAATCCTTATATAGCTAAGTAGTAGTATATTTTTTTATTTTCTAGGTTATTTTTAGGGCGCTTTATGCTATACCTCTTGCCTTTAGGCATTTAGCTAAATAAAAGTCTTTTTAAGGTAATACTTCTTATTTTATATTTTGCCTTATAAATACTATAATCTAAAAGTAATATATCCTAAATACTTTATTATTAGGTATTTTTAGAAAATATATTATAATAAATAATTTAGTATTATAAAACCTAAAATAGTAATATAAACTTTAAGTAACCTTATAAAATCTAAAATAATATTATAAAATCTAAAATAGTATTATATAATCTAGAATAATATTGCAAAATCTAAAATAGTATTATAAATCTTAAACTTAATTTTTAATTTTAGATTTATAATTCTTTAAGGATTTTATTAATTATTCTCTTAATAACTTACTTATCTTAATACTTATTTATATAATCCTTAATATTAACTAATCTAAACTACTTATAGCTCTCTTTTTATCTTTTGCCTTATAGTGCCTTTATAAGCCTATTTACTATAAGCTCTGCACTTTTTATATAAGTAAGAAAAACTACTTTCTTTTATATATATTTGCGCAGCTAATAGTTATATATATCTATATATCTTAATTTAGTCTTTAACTTTTAGAGAGAATTCTTAAGTAGACTAATTATTTATTAGTTATTATATAAGAGTTATAAATCTATATTTAATAGCTTAATTTATAAACCTTTAAGTAGTCTTTATTAAAATAGGCCCTCTTTTACTGCTTATAAAAGTATAAGTAATTCTGCCTTAGTTATTAAGGTTATTACAGTATCTTGCTTATTTACGTACTATCTAATTAGGCTTCTAAATAGCTTTATTATATAACCTTAAGAGCTTCTCTAATTAATAGAATTATCTGCAAATAATATATTGCTATAAACTTTAAAGCCTTCTTTAGAATTAAACTATAGCCTATAGAATTAAGTTATATATAGGTAATTAAAGACTTAATTTACTGTATTAACATGCTATTTGCTTGGATTAGTTATAAATCTTGCTAATTAAGAGACTGCAAAACCGATATCTAGTCTTATAATTATGCTTATATAGAGGAGGGATTTAATGGCTCTCTTATACTAACTTGCGGTTAGAAGGTCTGCTATTCCTTTATTTAGTAGGAGTTCTTTTTGAGTTATTAGCGATATATTTGGTGTTTTTGCAGTACTCTGCTTATATATCTTCTCTAGATATATAGTTTAAGTTACCTAAATACATCTTGCACTTTGATCTCTTATAATCTCTATTCTAAGGAACTATTATAGCTTGTTTCTGCCTATTAGTTTATACTTCTTTTATAAGGCTTATATAAATTAAGATATAGTATCCTTATCCTCTTTCTTAAAGGCAAAGACTATATTATCTATATAAAAGAATATTAAAATACCTCCTTTTTAATAGTAATAAGGTTCATTAGGTACTAATTCCTATCTTAAGTTTTCTAGTATATTTCTAAGCTCTATTTACTATAAAAGCAGTGCAATTTAAAGACTATATAATGCCTTATATAAAAGCAATACTTAACCTGCCTTTTTGCCTTTCCTAAATCTAGGTAATAGCTTTATAAAGATATTACTTTATAATCTTGCATTTATAAAAGCATTTACTATATTATATTATAGCAGTTTAAGGTTATATTTTACTATAATTATAAGTAAGGTCTTAAATAACTTTCTAGCTAGTATTATAATATAGGTCTTATTAGTATTTAACTTTTACTATTAGTCTCCTTAAATAATAAGCCTTGCCTTATATTTTTATAAGTATTTATACTTATTAAACTTATAAGTAAAGACCTATATACAGTCTAGTATTTATAAGGTACTAATCCATAAATTATACCTTATAATCTCTATCTACAATCCTATTTACTTATAACTCTCTAAATAATCTCTTTACGCTTATTTAAACTTTTCTTTAAAACAATGCCTATATAGATTTCTATAAAAGCTTGGAGCCTAAGGCAGATTCCTCCTATAGAACTTTTCTCTATCTAAAACAAGGTTTATTTAAGTCCTTTATGCCTTATACTTAGGCTTAAGTCTTTTATAAAGGTATTAGCTCCTTATTACCTTTAAGACTAGCTTTCCTTTATACTTTACTATTAGTATAGCCATTATACCTATATTAAAGGCTTAGTTAAGGATAAATAAATCTTTATCTAGTCCTTTTAGCTTTACTTATTAGCTTAACTATATTCTAATTTAAGTAAGGAAGCTTAAAAACAGGCTCTTTAATAAGGTTAAGAGCAGCTTAAATCGAGCTTAAGTGTATTTTAAGTTATTAGCATCTTAATCTTCTTCCAACTCTGCCTCTTTAGTAGGCAAGTCTTTAATTAGATTTTTAAGGCTTGATTCTATAGTTTCCTACTTATTAAGGCCTTAGACTAGGTCCATAACCTAATCAAGCTATTTAGAGTTTATAAGAGATTGCATTCTTACTTATATCTCTTTTAGAGTCTATTTGCTAATTATTTCTTTTATCTATACCTTATTAGCACTAAAGAATTCCTCTTTATTAAATAAGATATCTTAATTAATATATATCTTATTAGTAATTAGATTTTAAACTTGGAATATGTTTTATAAGTTATATCTAATAAGGTATTTAATTTATACTTTTAGAGTTATTCTTAATTAAAGACATTTATCCTTTAATTATACTAAATTAGTTAAAGTAAATACTTTATATCTAATTATCTTTATATAGCCAATTCGAGGTTAATAATTTTCTTATAAGTTATAAATAATAAAAAAGAAGCTCTTATAAGGTATCTTCCACTTCAACCCTTATTTTAAGGTATAATTAAGCAAATAGATAGCTATTTAAACTATTTCTAGCCAGAGGCCTAAAGGTAATTTACTATCAATTATTAGCAATCTAACTTTCTCTTTTACTACCCCCCTAGAGCGTTTTCTAGAGCCGTTCTGTTATTAAGTATATAGAGTACTTTTATCTACTTAAATTCCCTTTTTAGCAAGCCAAGCATATATTAAACTCCCCTTTTGCAGCTTATTATTTATTTCTATTAGGTAAAGCTTAATATTATATATTATTTATAGTATTTATATAAAATACTTAAGTATTAATATTAGATTCTTATTAAAGTAATTAATAAAGTAATAGTCTTAATAGAGTCCTAATTCCCGGTTTATAATAATTTTATAAGATATATAGTTATTTATTCCTAGTAGATAGTTATAAAAGTTAATTAAGACTCTTTTACCAGGTTTTAAGGCTTATATTTATAGTTTATAGTATTCTTATTGCTTTATCTTCGCCATTTTATAAACATTATATTTAACTATAATTAGACCCTTTATCCTAGCGCTAAAGGTATAATTTACTAGGTATTTAAGACTTCTTAGTCCTAGGTATCTTAGCCTTTAGTGCCAGACTATTACTTAAGCCTTATTTAGTCTTTTAGCAATCTAGGAGTTATATTAAAGGTGTTTTGTTAGGAATGCAGCTTATTTTCTGGTTTTAGAAATATATTTTATAATATACTAGTTAAACTTAATAGTTAAAGTATATAAGGCCTAGCTGCCTATATATTAGATAATATCCTTATTATCTCTTTAATCTTATTAATAGCTAACTTAATATAGCTTTTATAGCAATACTAAATTTATTCCTATCTATAAATAATATATAATGCGGTTTAATTTAAAGATTTACGCTTTGTTTTATAAGTTATATACTTTAATCTATACTTTATTATATTTAAGGATTAATAGCTACTTTAATCTTATAAAGACTTTATCTTTATTTAAGGCTATCCCTAGTATTTTAAATTAGTTAGCGCTATTAAAGATATAGATTATAGTTCTAGAATCTAATATAGCCAAGTCCTGTAATAAGTAATTACTGCTCGATATTAGGAAGGCAGCTGCTTTCTTTAAAATTAATACTTAGGGCTTTAATAATTAGTTTAACTTCTCCTTTAAGTTCTATACTTCCTGTTAAAGCTTCTTAAAGAGTTCTTAAACTTCCTTCTTATCTTTAAGTTATTATTCCTAGAGATTAAGCTATCTTTAAGATAATAGATATTTTTTTAAAGCATTTTCTAGGAATGCTACCTAGTATAATATAGAATTTAAGTTCTTATGCCTTTTTTTATATAATATACAGACCTCTAGTATCTCTATAAATTGCCAAAGGCACTTTATAGACCCTTTTCTAATAGAGGCTTTTCTTAAATTATTTATCCTTAACCTACTTTACTTCTTATCTTTAAGGGATAAGTTTTAAATTATAGTTTTAAAGCTCCCTTTTACCACTTACTTAATAAGTAGCTTATTGCCCCTTTACTTAATTAATTAAACTTCTTAGTAAAATTAAGTAAAGAAAGTTAATAAGAGGTATATTCCTTCCTTAATTACTTCCTTATTCTAGCCTTATTTAATATAAAGAAAGATTTTAAAGTAATACTCTAGGCTTTACTATAGGTCTTTAAACTAAGTATTTAGGTATTATACTTCTATAACTCCTCTAAGTCTTATAATTTATATTATCTTCTCTTAAAAGGTAATTTATTCTTCCTAATTAGTTCTGCTATTTAATACTGCCTTTAATACCTTAAAGTACTATTTTTAGGCTTATCTCCTTCTAAGCATATTATTAATATTATATATAGCTTTAAGGTTTAAAAAGAATAATAAGATATTATTATACTATATAGATTTATTTATAATAGGTAAGTATATCTTAATATAATATAAATTAATTTTCTTAATTATCTAGTTAAATATATTTTAGATACTATTTACTTATTTATTATATTAATCGAGGTTACTTTTATAGATTATTATAGACGCCTTATAGGCCTCCTAATCCTCTGGCACTAACTCGATATATAAGGTCGCTAGGTGTTCCGATCGGGTTATTATAGAAGAGGCGTTTAAAGAGCGCGATTAAGGCTCATTTGCCTCTTTTATAAGGTAATCGCTAAATTTAGGCCTCCTTGGCTCTTAGACTCTTTTGTCTGTGAATTGCCCTGGATTTGCAATCCTCCTAAGTTTATAGATCCTCTCTATAGATATCTTTATAATATAAGACTGCTTAAAGGAATCTTAGTTATTAAGTTTATTAAGGAGGTAAGTCTTAATATTTACTATTAAGGATATCTTAATTAAGGGTTATTTATTTAGATAGTGGTTTATTTTATTAATTAGTAATTTATTTCTTATAGTTATAGCTATCTTCTTAAAAGTATAGCTCTAAGACTCTTAATTATTAAACCGTTTCTTAATTAATTAAACTATCTAACTAGAGCCTTTCTAATGCAGCCTAGCTAATCTCTAAAAGAGGGGTAGAATATTATATAACTCTTCCATTTTAGGAAAAGCAGCTCCTTTAACCAAAATGCCTTGCTAATTGGCACCTGGCGGTTTGACACATAAGGAACGCCTCCTAAACCGAGCTTCTATCTATAAAAGTAATAATAATTCTGCTACTTTTAGAACTAAGAGCAAGAGAAGCAATCTTACGGTTATCTGTTATAATGGCAGTATTATTTTAGCCAAGGAGGTCTGCGATTGCGGTTTATATGCTAGGGTTGTTTAAGGTATAGATTATAACCTTAGAGGTTATTTACTTAGCACTGCGCGCGAGGGCTGTGGCTGCTGCAGGGGTAGAGATCTTGCTAAGGGCAAGGATTCTAGCAGAGGGCTTTCTAACATCTTTATAACCATGGCAGAAGAGGCAGTAGTAGCTAAAGGAGTTAGTATTATTTAGGATATCAGAATAGGAAAACATATATATAGATTGGCCCTAGTACTTATTATATCCCTAAATATTAAGTAGCAAATTAATAATACTACTAGCAAGTAAGACTCTTCTGCTAGTAAATATTATCTTATTTATAGCTATAGCTATAAAGTTACCTATACTTATCTTCTTAACCTTAGCAACTTCGCAATCCTTAAACAAGATCGTATTGTACTACTCTAAGATCTCCTTATATATCGCTCCCCTAAAGGCAGTAAGGTCTTTATAATCCTATATAGGTATAGTATATATATGCTTTAAACGCGTATTGCGGAAGAGCGAGCTGTTAAAGATAACAGCTATATGCAGCTGGCAGGCAAGGGCAAGAGCTGCAGATAGGCCGGCAGGACCTGCGCCGATAATAAGGGCGTTGATGAGAGGCATGTTTAATGTGGTAGTTATTAAATTTCTGGCTAGGGATGTAAAGTAGTTAGGTATAAGGTTAGTAGTAAGGCTGTAGAGGAAAGATATAAAGGAAAGAGAAAGAAGAGAGCTCTATATGCTATATACTTTATTTTAGAGTGAATGCTATAAGAACTTACTAATTTATTATTATTATATCGGGCATAATGTAAGGATTTAGGTAGCTCTCTTTTTAAACCCTTTAGGGAGGATTTTTAAAATGCAGGATTAGTAATCTTTGCTATACTAAGATCTACATTATCTTAATTAAGATTATAATACAGGAAAAGCTAAAAAACTATAAAGGCTAATTAGTTATTAAGAAAAAGGTTAGTATGTATATATAGATAAGGCTAATAATATATCTATATAATAATATCTATAATCTAGTATAATATAGTATAATACTAGCTCTATCTCTAGCTAAGATATAAGCTACTATTACTTAACTTAGTAAGAGTAGTAATTAAGTATTAATATTAGCTAGTTATATTAGCTATATAATTTTACTTTAAGTTTATTAAGAGAGAACCTGCCTTAATATTATTTTAGCATTATAAAATGCCCTCCTTAATAGTATAAGATATAGCATACTAATATTAGTTTTGCTATTTACTCTGCCAAGCTTAATCTACAGAATATCTAATTATTATAGAGATAATAAACCCTTACTATTTTTAAGGCCTCTTATAGTTCCTAATATACTTTCTATTCTTTCTAATAGATATATAGCTATATAGGTAAAAAGCAAGCCTTATTTATAAGGGTATATTATTATTAACCCTTTAAAGGCAGAACTAGGGATAGGTATAATTAGCAGAATATCTAAACGGTTAACTTATACAGAGAGCTTTTTAATAATTAGCTTATAAAGAGCTATTAGTTATATAAATATATTAATTATAGTTAGAGCTAGAGGGGCACTTAAGGGCTAGTATATAATATAAGGATGCGGCAGGAGTACCGGCAAACCTAAATTAGTAAAAGTGAGGGCGAGTGGCCCTAATCGGGAGCTATAAAGCCGAGCAAGGATAACGAGAAAGTCTTAAGAGGATTTCAAGACTGACTAGGCTAATGTAAATCTATCTTTAAAAAGCAGGCCTAGTTTATAGCTAATTATGTCTAAAGTGAGTGCTTGTTTGTAGTGTTTGACCGCTATAGTATGAACGTGAAGATTAAGACTGATGCGTTGTAACTAGGAAAGGCTGTCTGTGTGGCTCGGGTGCTGTATGTTTGGATATCTCGGTAAAGCTACCTCACGACTCCAAGGTGATAAACCTATTACTGAAGGAGGATAAGAGAGAAACCTGTGCCTGTAAGAACTGGCATTACTAGCCGAAGTAAGCGAAGCCAGGTCTAGCTCCTATAATATATCCTACATTAATAAAGCATCTGCATTAGGAATGGTTTCTTACCAGCTGCTTGCTTCTGAGCTAAAGATATTAAGAGAGTCAGCAAATAAGGCTTTAAGACTTAGCAAGCAGGCCTAATTATTATAATATAATGGCATAAGTATAACTAATAAATATTTAGAATTTTCGATAACGCCAGTTTCTCTTATCCATAGCATTACCTCGTTTGCAAAATTGTTATACTATTCGCGATGCATAGGTCAACCAGAAGTCAGTCATCGTGGTCTGCCAACCTTTCTCTGTTTTCCAATAATACATTCAATCTTCAGGAGAAAGCATCGCGCACACTAAGAGTCAGTTAGTCAGATTCATTGGCATTTCGCTTTAGCATTCCGGCAAGCCTCGCAGGAGACACGCCGTTATAAGTGATAAATGGCCGCGCTCATTTTGCTTAATTAATAGTCAGAGAAGTGATAAGATAAAAACAGTAAAGAAAACATCCTAGAGCACGAAAAGCAGTTAAACCCACCCGGGGGAACTTTTGCATAAATTTCCGCGGAGGGTTTCTAATTTTCAGTCTAGAGCGGGGGGAACTCAGCACAGACTATGCCTATTGTGGATAAATGCTCAAGAGCGGCCTAACCATATAAACTACCACCTTAACCTCTTCAAGTTAGGTGTGATCGTGCGCCCC